>JBAMYA010116000.1:0-18797 GCA_037176975.1 Arrhamphus sclerolepis
CGAGCACATGGCAACGCCATCAGTGGCAAGAAAAAACTCCCTCATGGGAAGAAACCTTGAGCAGAACCCGGCTCTAGTGCTGAAAGTTTGTATAAACATTTAAAGAGGATTCCAGTAAAGACGCTGAATGAGTGAACACGCTGTAACTCACGTTGTGATTATTTCCCCCCTTTTTCAGGGGTGTAACATCAGCAGCTTTTTGGTTGGTTTTTCTGGTCACGACATATTCAGCCCTTAGCATCGGACTCATCCTCCACCGTGCGCTGACACAACGTGCACGTTTGGTGTTTAAGAGTGATCATTAAAGAGCAAGATAAGGATATAATAAAATCAACAGGATCAAAATCAAAACAGAATGCTGTCCATCCATTATTTATACCTGCTTTTTCTTGTGCAGGACCACAGGGGTCTGTTGGAGTCTATCTTAGCTCTCTTCAGGCGAAAGGCAGGGGTCCACCCTGGACAGGCCAGCAGCCGTTGCAGGGCCACATGTGGACAAACAGCCACTAATAAGTGCAATTTTAAAATGGAAGGTTAATCAGATTAATCTAACATGCATGTTGGTGGGAGGAAGCCAGAGTACCTGGAGAAGACCCATGCAAAGTGTATTTCCACTAGTGGGGGTTCAGGGTAGGTTTTCAGGTCCATATCATTGTGAAAAACTGTGGCAGGATAGGTAGGCCTACTCAGAGCAGCCCTAATACACCCACATCCATGGATGAGGTGCCCCTGAGCAAGGTACCTGAAACCCCCACCTGCTCCCCGGGCACCACACCGTGGCATCTCACCGCTCTGGGTCCACCAGATGGGTCAAATGCGGAGAATGAATTTCCCCACGTGGCTCAAAAATAGTATGTGGGAAAAAAATAAATAAATACTCTTCGGGATGGTGGTGTTGACTCCCTGATTGGGTACGCTGTGGACAGGAAATGATGTCATTCAACCACCTAATGTCCACTTCGCCTCTGAGTCTCATTCAGCACCACCATTATGCAAAAACCAAATGGAAACCTCCACCAAGTGGTTTGGAAAGGTGTTTATATGCAACCGGCCCTGTCATCGTAAGTGGAGACACAAGGGCTGAAGGTCTGAGGAGGAGGTTGGTTCTGTTAGAGGTTCCTGTCTGGCAGAACCTCACTAATGGAAGGACACCTAGAAAGACGTCTGCTGGGTACCAAACAGGAACTTTCTTGCTGTGAGGCAACAGTGCAAACCACCAGGCCACCATGCTGCTGGTATGCAAAAAAGATAAACATTTGATATTGGCTAGAAAACATGAATTTTTTTTAAAAAAAGAAGAGAAATTAGCCTGTTTTAAGGGAAATTAAGGGAAATTTGAATCCAATAGCAGCAACACATTTAAAACAAAAAAAAAAAAATGGGCAAAGAGATTCATTTAACAGCAGTCCACATTTGTCCTACAACAGAGGAAATCATTTTCTGGAGTTTGGGAAGGAATGTAATAATCTAGAGAGATATAGGATTTGAGCAGCTCAACAGTCCAGGATCTTCATGATGCAACACGGTTTCTGATGAAAGGTCTCGACTGGAGACAGGCCACTTCAGACTCCAGACCTTTTACTGCAAAGCCATGCTTATGTAACAGTTGCAGTATGCGGTCTAGTATGGCGTTGCTGAAAGATGCAAAGCCTTCCCTGAAAACACTGCTATTGTTTCTCAAATGAAAACATGAAACTACTTTTTCACTCCTCCCCCCTCTGCTATCACGTCTATTTGATGATGCAAAACGTATTCTTGGATATTCTGCTGTCTACACAAGTCTCCAGGGATACATTTTAGATAAAATGGCAGCACGAGGACACATCCAGGGATTTCAACCCCACTTTTCAAGATGCAAACTTTGAACTTTCACAAGTACACGAGAACAGTCACACATATTTTCTGGATTGGAGAATATGTTGCTCTAAAACAGTAGAAACCGTTCAGCTTGGACGTTTCCTTTCCAGATGTGCCAGCTGCTTTAAACTCATAGAAACCCATACTGCTTCTGCAAAGTGCTTATTATGTTTATTATTCAGTTCAGGCCTTTGAAAGACAACAACAACAAAAACAAACATGGGTGAGCTTTGTCAAATAAACTTCTCCCAGTAAAGAAACAGATTGTCCCAACCACATAAAGATAAACTTTTAAAATGAGAAGTGACATTTTTTTACACGCTATTCACTTAGAAATAAATCTTACCGAAGTGGAGAACCAATCAGAAAACATGCTGCTCTTTGCAAAACTACCAGCCCTGGAAGTGTGTGGTGTCTTTAACTATTTATTGATTTCACATACACTGCTGACATCTGCTTGTCTTTACAATGCATCTGCATCTGAGGCATTTGTGTCACACAGTATCAGGACAATGTAGCTCATTTGCTTTAGAAAATTGTGCAGAAATCGATAAAAACATAAACCTGACATTGACTTATCCTTCCAAACCTATATAAATCCCACGCCATGGCAGTCACACAAGCACCTCCTCTTCAGAGATGGTAGTCTCTGCTCTATACATCCTTTGCGCCTCATAAAATGAGTGTGTTTCTCTGTGTTTTGTGTTGTGTATGTATGAAAATGAATGCAGCATCAGACATCACTGCCGTGTCTACAAGATAAGAAGTCAGATAATGTGTTGCAGCTTTGAGGCTGATAAGGACAGACAGCTGGATCCATCAGGTTTTGTCGAGAGTGACACCAAAACTCACAAAAATCATTCAACATGTCACTGAGAATGTTCATGTTTGTCTCATCTTCTGGGATCTCCAGCACTGCTGCTGAAAACGACGACTTTGTCAAGCTTGTGTACGGTACATTGCTCCGTAGCAGCTAAAAGTAAAAGCGGGCAGCTGACCAGGACGCTGGAGTTAATGCACCCAGAAGACAAATTCAAGATAACAAGCAAAATGAAATACATACATAACTTTTATGGCCATTATGTTACCAATTATCTTATGTCATAATGCAAATTATTTCTCTAATAAGAAAGTATAAGTGGTTATTTAAACTTTGATAAAATAACAGTACCGGGTCTCCCTACAGCTTTAGCTGAGTGCTGTATATATTGTTATTCAACGGCAGTATTATCATCACCACTGAGGCAATTAAGCAGCAATTATTGCAAATGTGGGAAGAATTGTGAACGCCAAACAGGAAGATGTTAAAAGCCACTTTATTCATCTTGGCTGTGGGGTTGGAGGGGGGTATTAACCTTAGACTGATATTTAAATGTCAAGTTGGTGCGTGTGTGTGTAGCGTTGAGCGTAAAGAAGATGTAATTCAATGAAGGCTGAATATTATATCAGATTATGCAGCCAGAGATGACTGATTGCTGATGCCAGTGTTTTCATCAATTAGGCCAAATTACCAACCAGCAGCAGTAGCATGCCCCCCCACCCCCACCCCCTCCACACACACACACACACACACACAAAAGCATTTTATTTATTCAGCAAAGCTGAATAAGACCAAAAGTTCTCACCTGTCAAACAAGAATGTATAATATGTGAAACATGTAGAATAAATAAATAAATATGTCTGAGTGCCTATTGATGTAAAATGTGAAGCGCAAAAACACTGACTGGATTTAAAACTCTTAATAAGCCTCACAAGACAGAAAGGTTTTTAATATTATTATCGTCATATTTTTTGCCAACGCGTTTTAAGACTGAAAGAATTCTGTTGTTATAAATACTTAATGAGAGACATGAAATCATCAGTTTCACAGCATCATTTTTAGATGTAGAGGGCTGAAGCTAACGATTACTGTCATGATCAAGCCCTGTCACCAAAGGAAGCCGCGTCGCTTGTTATCTCAGCGTTCCTCTGCCACAGATATTTATGACTTCAGCATCTCAGGCAGAAGAGTCTCATCTCTCTCTCACCATCACAGAGTTGCTCTTCGTTAGGAATGTGCAAACCTTTGGAAGCCTGTGTTTTACACCAAAATGGGATTCTTTTCTAAGTCTTACTAAGTAGTTTTGCTGCCTAAACCAAAAAGAAAGTGAAACCCAATATAAAAATTAATTGTGTTGCAAGAAACTGGCAAGATACTGAAATTGCAAAACAGTGCGTAACAAAAGACAGTGAAAAAATCTCACTGAGGAGGTTGAGTGCTTTATACTGTGACAAAACAATTTGAATCGATAAAACATTAAATTCAGTAAAAATTTTAGGTGTCTGCAGTTTCTGTAATTTCAAAAAGAAGTGGTTGGGTTGAATTTCTTTTACTGTAAACGCATTTGCTTAGTGGCTTTGTAGACTGAAAAAACCCTTTCTTTCATTTTAAACAAACAATACGCACCACATAATGAAGCATGAGGAAATTTTTAATCTGTAATACAGAATAGAAATAGAAACACAGCAGTCTGTAGAGCCTGTAAATAAAATAATGAGTAAAGACTCGCGATGTGACAAACATGTGACTGCAAACCTACAGTTGAGGTTAATGACTGGTGATTAGTGATGAGTGATTAATGACGGGAAATAACAAAACAAAAGATCCAACTATTTCTGCTTCCAAGTGGCTCCACAGACTTTTGGTTGAATAAGCTAATTTATTATCCAGGATAAGCTTATGGCTTCTGAATGAATAATTTACAAAACATACAAAACATATGTTCATTATCGATATTCTTATTCTCCTCATGGATCCAGCGTCTTCTCTTCCAGCTGCACTGATGGCTGGACGTTCCACGGCGTCTTGCAGGTTGTTTGTAGAGCGTGTTCGATGTGAGATTTTAACTTTGTACATTTGACACGCTGACTTCTGTTGCAGATGCAGCTGAAACGCATCCAAACTTTACTGCTTCCTGTGGCACTCATTTTCTCATCTTTCCAGAGTCGTTTATCATGAGGCTGTTCTCTCTCTGTTCCCTCCCTCGTGTGTGTGTGTGTGTGTGTGTGTGTGTGTGTGTGTGTGTGTGTGTGTGTGTGTGTGAGACATATAAATGGACCCGTCATCCAGTCATGTGACCCACAGATTTGTGCAGAGCCTTTGAAGCTCGGAGTGTGCGACCAGCAGAGCTGAGACGCTGGCTGGAACACGCCCACCAGTTAGCCGGTACTCAGGCGTTCTTGCTAACCCAGAATGATAATTTTGCTTGGAAGAACCTTGGAATGTTTTTCATGAGCAGCTCAGCTTCTTCTGTATGAGCTCAAATGTTGAACAGGACATGTTAGATGTTCAGGAGAGAAAGTTAGAGAATGCAGACTGAGATGGTTCGGACGTGAACAGAGTGAAAAAACAACACTAATCTCTCATCACTAGCTGCCAATCAAATTGCTGTTCAGATAATCTGAGCAAGTAGTTAATTAACTGCCTACCAGTTGCAGTTCTAGAAATCTTTATTCATTTGTTGTAAACCCTGTTGTGAAGTCTTTGTTGAGACAAGCAGTAGTAGAACATAATGAGAAGCATTATGAGTGAGTTATTTGATGCATTTCCTGTTATCTGTGCTCAAACACATCAGCTAATCCAGATGCATCACTAATGCATCACATTAGTCAGAAATAAAAGTGAGGTAAAACGGGTCTGGTCAAGTCTGCCAGCTGCTCCTCCAGATGGTTGCGGGAAACCTGAGAAAAGGCCAGGTGAAACATTTACACTCAGAAAATAGCGCTTGGCTCTTGGACCTGTTTACTCCGTTCAAGCCAAAACTGCAAAAGAGTCAACATGCTGACATCCATCTTAATGATCCAGCACAAAACTCTATTTATCTTTATGAAGTGAGACCCCAAAAAGCTTCTGGCAGGACAAAAACACCCCGCGTACAAATACACGTGTTTCTGTTGTTCCTGCTGGAGTCCAGAACTAATCTAATGTATTTTCAGATGACTTAAATCAGCCAGAATAATTCAGGTTTCTTAGGGGAAGGAGAGGAGACCCAGGAGGAGAGGAACAACAAAAAAGTTTCACTGAGCGAAGCCAGTTCTGATATTAGAGTTGGAGAACATGACAGAGCTTCAGGTGGAACCAGGAGAGCCAGAAAAGCTGCCGCACTAATCCGGTGACCCATTTGGAGAGCTGGCGTGGATTTGCTGTGGGAGAGAGAAATCTTTCTTATCCTGCAGAGCTTCAACCATCAGCAGCAAAAACGTAGCACAAATGTCCCTCCAACAGCTCTGCACGGCCACAACTAACCAGCGGCACATTTACAAACACAGCAAGACATTAGTTCAACAAGCAGCATTTTAAAATGCTGTTCGTGACAATGCGAGAGACAAATTTAATGAATAAAGCGATGAAGCATATTAAAGATTGAATGCAGTTGGATACATTTACATTGATGCAAAGGAATAAAAGACAAATGAGCTCTAACAGTACATATTATAAAATGTATATATATTTTAAATAAATCATGGACTATCTAGAGTTTCTGGGGTGTTCTGTGCTGAGCAACTTACTGAAAGCTTCTGTCCTGTGTTCATTATATGTTCAATAAGTCTGGTTCCATTTGTTAAAATGAATCTATTTCACAACAACATTAAAGAGTAAGTGTCTCACTTACCGCTTAAAAGAGAATGAGGATTTTAAGCTGACTTTTATTTCCTGCGTAGTCGAATATCTACACTTCCAAATCAGAGAAGGTTGGGACCTTTATTTCTATTTTATTTCTATTTAAGTTTTATTACCTTTCACGTGGTCTGTTGTTTTCACTTGTGAAGTTAATTTGTTAATATACATCCCACATTCTTCTTTTGCTCTTGGACTTGCTGAGTCTGGATGGTCCTTTTCATCTTTGATCCATTTCTTCCTAAAGAAACCTGAAGTGCTGATTTGTCGCATACGGATGTCGGTCCAGCTCTGGACGAAGTCCACGTGAGCTTTCCTTTCTGGCTGCGGCATTTCTCGAAGCAGCTCTTTATTGTTGCGCCTGTCACATCCTGTGTTCTTTAACCTTCATATCTTCATGTCAGAGATGGCTGACATGCCATCTGAGGGACTACAGATCACTGGTGTCCAAATATGTTTGAGTTATTGGCCGTTACACACCTAAAACCTCCAGGTTCGTTGTATTGCTTCAGGTTATTCTACACATTCAGTGCAGGAGAAACCTCTGAGAAGCATTGTTGTAAAACATTTTTAACGCATTTGCTTGCAAACTGGACATTCTTAGCCCTCTCAGCCTTTCCTGGATCCCGCTTCATGTTCAAAGTCCTTGTTGAAATTAAATATTGAGAATAATTATTCAGTTTTTCACCTAGTAGCCTTAAACATTTTAAGTGTTGCAGGCGTTAAATTAAAGGGGAAAAAGAACACAAAGAAAAACAATTAAAAAAACACAACATATCTTGGGTTCAAGTCACTGCGTGTTTGTTTGTTTTTAATCTTCCATAAAATCATAACTTCTTCTGCACTGGAGTTGTGTATTTGTATAAACAGTCTTATTATTTAGACATTGATTTTAAATTTGCATCTCAAACTCTTTGATTCTAATTAAAGTGGAATTATAAATAAAAATTAATTATATTCTTGGTGTAAAGTGTATAGTCACTGGTTGTATTCCTCTGGTTGTATAAATTAGTAACTACAAAAAAATAACACACACACACAACAAAAAGTTAAATAAATGTAATAAAAATAATGAAAAACTTTTTTCAGCTTTTTCCTCTTTGTCTATAGACAATGTACTTGAATAAATGGTAGTAAAGGAGTGCTAAATTACTATCATACACCTCTGACAAACAGGTAGCTGGTGTGTGTGTGTGTGTGTGTGTGTGTGTGTTTGTGTGTGTGTGTGTGTGTGTGTGTGTGCGCTTCAGAAGCGTGAACTCAGCAGGTTATCCACTGTCTGGCGGCTGGCGCCCGGGGCTTTGACAAATAGGATTTGGCCCAGTGGTGCTGCTTATTAGCAAGATTTGTATGAGGCCTCACCTGTGTGTGCATCACTTAACATTTGAATGTGATCTAGGGAATTCACCTTCGCCAGATTTACAGTCAGCATATCTCACATTCAGACACACACCTCTGGCTAGCGAGCAGCTAATGTTTCCTTAATACGTCTGATTGCTGCTCTTCTCACAGTGATGCGTAACTTCTCTTTAGACCACATCGCTTCATGATGATGCAAGAAAATGTTTAGTATAACTTCCAGACATGGTAGTGGCAAACAGTCTGCCACTACGTAGGAAATCTCCTTGATTTGAAATCATAATATGGAGCCTTCCTGTTGCTGAAATCATAACAGATGTTAATATACAGTAGATATTGTCATATTAATAGACGATAATACAATTCAATTCAATTTTATTTGTATAGCATCTATTTACAACAAAGTCGTCTCTAGTTCTTCTCAGAAACCCAGATCATGACTCCTGAGCTCATGGAAAAGTCCAACAGTGGCAAGAAAAAAAGTCCTGCTTGGGAAGAAACCTGGACCAGGACCTGGATCAGTTCAAGGGGGGACCCTCCTGCTGGGTAAAGGAAGACACGAGGAGGGACACAGGACACTGAACGTGTTCAGGTTGATAAGAATTATAATTTCTACTTTTACGAAATAAACTTTGAACAAGTGAGCAAACAAAGAACTTTAGTCATACGTCCTAACAGCAGCCAAACTCAAACACACAGGACGTAAAAGGCAACAAAAATAGGACATTAATCAGGGTCACACACATCACTGTCACCAACCTACGATACGTAGTACCGTCGTACTTAAGTATTTATGATTTTATGACTGTATGAGAGTTACACAGCTCAAATAAACTCAGTTCAGTTAAACTCAGTGAAGATAATCATGTTTCTCTGAACTAACACTGATGTTGCCGCCCACCATGGAGGAGGATGACGATGTTTTTTTGGTTTTACTTTCTTTGTCGTCTGTTTTTAACAATTTAATGTTTTTATACTTTATCCATTTTATCTACTTTATCTCATTGTAAAAAGTATTTTAATGTTTCATTCCTTTAGCTTTGTTGGGTTTTTAACTCTGCTCGACTGTAACCTAGGGGGCGCTGTAACCACCTAGCACCTGTTACATTATCATAGAGTCCAACAGAAAGTGGTCTGGTCTTTGTTATTGTTGGAAGAGGATCCAAACTGTCTGTAAAGTGTTACATCACACTTTGCAGGTTTTCAGATTAGATGGTGTTTCAGCTGAATATTTAAGTTGTGAAATTTACATATGAAGGCAGTGACGACAGGGTTCCAGGTTCACTGCACGCCTGTTTGACATGTTGAACTGTCCTTGTTTAACTGTGCTGAGGTAGAAACCAGATTTAAACTTTATGGGACCTTTAAAACAAGAATATGTACATATGAGCTCTGTTACTGTAACAAAATACAGATACCTTTAACACGTTTTAAACGTGAGCATAACTATAGTACTAATACTACAACACTTTTATCTTAATTGGCATTTCCCATAGTTAAGCTTTATATAACTTTTTTTTTTCTCCAATTTAGTTAAAGTTATCTCAGTTACCACACATGAAAAACCTTTCTTGCTCATCAATCACTCGGTGCCAATCACTCATTTGTGAATTGATCTGTATTCGTAAACACGGCCTCTGATGATAAAAGTTTAAGACCTGAGCGTTAGATTTCATCTGTTAAATAAGGATGTGTTTTATGTGTGTATCTCCTCACAGGTGTAATGAATGAGGCCCCTGGAGTCCAGTCAACGATGAAGGTGTAGTGGTTTGGTTTAACGCTACATTTCAATTTGCTGTTCGTAACGGACATCTGCTGAAGCGAAAAATACAATTCTGAAGACTTAAGCTGAAGGTTGATCTGCATTAGGCTGGAAATGGACATGAAGTCATCTCAGTTTAGCCATGCACCAGTCCACATCAGTCCACAGGGTATATAAACGGAGATAGTTTAGTGAAGATACTCCTCCTGGAAGTGGGAACCCAGCCAGATGGCTTCAAAGGCAAAACAGAATCATCAATGAGCCGTAGAGGAACGGCTAACAGCTCGAAATTATACGTATGTATGATACTGCTGTACATCCGTCACTGAATGGGCAAGGTGTCCTTGTCCCAACACCATAAAGGACGCTGCTGCTCTCACAAAAGAAAAAAAACAAAAAACAAAAAGCTCTTTTGTTTGCCAAAGAGCAGCTTAGCAAACTGTAATGTTAGTGGTCAAATTATGCGTGGACGAATACTCTAAATAAAAAAACAAAAAACAAAAAAAACATCATCCAGGGTTGGTGCGATGAAGAGAGCGTGATTTCTTTTTTCTTTTTTAAACAGATATTTTGCTGGCTGGATGTTTCAGTGTTGTTCTGGTAAAGAAGCCAGAAATGAAACCATCAGTGGAGGCAAAGAGCTGAGAGAGGGAGCAGCACACAGGCAGCATTAGCTTAATGAGCTATGAAATGAAATGTATTTCTTAGCTTGCAGTCTACATCTCACATCTTAAATATCAGCTAACATGGCTAATGAACTTTACTCAATAATCAATTACTGTGGGCCATAATGGACAAGTATCCTTTTAATCTGGAGGGTGTGGAGCAAGCGGGACAAAGAAAAGAGAGAGAATTGTTAATCTAAGCCTCTTCGCATTATTCACAGGACATGTGTACGGATATTTAAAATGAACTGAAAATATTGTACATTTATGCACTGCAAGATGTTTTATGGTTACCTGCCACATGCTGGAGAGTTGTGGCTTAAAGCTTCTCTGAAAGTACCTGACTGAGCTTTAGTGAAGCTCATGCAATGACGAGATGGTTTAAGCGTTGTGGGAAAAGGAGAAGCAGGAGGAGAGGAGGACATTTTCAACATTTCTAACCTTGTCATAGAGCAAGTGACATAACTGTTAAAATGGAAGAGCTTGGAGTACACTTTGGGTCGTTAGGGGATTAAGTACTGAGGGAATTGTATGTCTCATGTTTGTTGTCCATTTTCATAGAAGGAGATGGCAAACAGAGAAAAAAAGAACAAAAACAGAAAAAGGAGGAGGTTATTTTCTAGCTGCGAGTTTCCATCCACGTTGTCAACGAAGAGTTCAGCTGTTATACCCACACCAGATGTGGCGTCGTCAGCCTCGTTGTTGCCAAGTAACAAACACAACAACCCACTATGTCCATGTTGATGCTTGAGATGTCAAACAAGCTTGGTTTACTCACCATTTTTAATAACTGATTTTTTTATTTTTTTGTACACATTTATTCTCAAGATGTTCAGGCAAAATATTTTCTAAAAATAAAATATTTTAATCATTTTCAGTCCAAACTCCTGAACACATAAGGAACATGTTAAACTGAATGGTTCATATCTACTGAAGTCATTCTTGTAGAATGTGACTGTCTAAATCGCAGATCACATATATATTTCTTTTAGTTTCTGAGTTCTGCTAATTGTGTCAAGCAGCCAGTATTGTCGCAGTCTGTGGGTCAGGTGAAACATCATCTGCATCCGTCTCCATAGACTTTAAACGTTGTGACATCAGAAACCAGCTATGGGTTCTGGGAGTTGTCGGGTCCGTTGCTTCTGTCACAAGTTGAGAAATTTTTGACACATCAAAGCATCTGCCAGCCAATCAAGTTGCAGCTTGGATGCAAGTGCTGGCCAATGAAATCGTAGTGGGGAACCTGTTAACACGGAGACCAAAATGAAAACTGCGACGCTTCACACATACAATGCACATGCTGGCCTGGGAGCAAATTTAAAACCGACGATTAAAATTCAAAGAATTTTCAAAAAGAGAAGAAAACATGTATTCTTCAAATCTATTAAAGTTTGTCTTTTGGTCTGTACTCAATGATACATCAGCAATACGAGCATTATAATTGAAAAAGATAAGAAGTGGGCGAGAGTTCACGACCAAATGAGGAATCCAAGAGAGTAAATAAATCACACAGGAACTCATCCCGTTGCTTTTGTTTCCACGCTGTGCTTCCTGCTCGTGTGTGTCAGCGCTCTCCTCTTTGCTCCTCTTTGACACTAATAAGCGGTGAAAACTGTTGTGCACTGGAGTCTTATTTAGCCAACAGTCAGTTCAAGTAAAATCATCCAGCTTCGACTCTAATATCAAGCTCACCAGCAGCCTGTCAGAGAGCTCTGGAAGCTCTGGATCTGTGACATGTGACACAACAGGTATGTTCGGGAATCATCTGCTCTGTGAGCTGGCTGCGTTTCAAATTCAGTCAAATCATCACCTGCCTTTGTGGGAAACATATTTCTGAAGCTGGAAACTGATTGCTGCTTGAATTTGGTAACGCAATTTACCATTAAAGACTTCCATGAGTAGATCAATTTCTTTTTCGGTTGAAGTGCCCTACAGTACTGTTCACTAATTTCTAGTGAACTGATGCGTTCTGGCGTTCATTTAATTGATAAATGTACCAGTTACACTGCAGAGTTTTGTAACTTGAGATGTTTTTGAGTGGACAGAAAGACTAGAAAACTGCTATATAAATACATTCTTTTCATCATTTCCCAATAATATCACAATAAATAATTCTAATATTACTATAATTGATGATGAAAGATAGATGACCAAATTCAGGGACTAATAGTGATTTGGCTACGAAATAATCAACCCTGAGTTGCATATTGTACAATGAAAGACATCAAACACAGTATAAACAACAAAAATACAGACGTGTGTGTCAGGTAGACTGCAGCAATGCTTCCTGGCTGTAAATGTACCTTTGGGAAGTCTACGTATTTCAATTATTTCAGCTTTTTTTCTTTTGCTCTTGAGTCTTGTTTGGTGGTTTCGGTGATTTACGTCTGAAGAAACAAGTGGCTTTTTAACAACTTAAATGTATGAATTTAACAACCAGGAGCCTCAGTAGTTTGTGGAAGAACCATACGCAGCTACAACAGCCTCATGCCTGCTCCTCATGTTGGTCTCACGCTGCTGTGGGATGTCGTCTTCTTCTTCAACCTGCGGGAGTCAGATGTTTATTCTTGTTTATTCTCCGGTCGGTGCTATATACAAAAACCATGCAAAGTAACTGTGGACTCTTATCCTGGACGTCTACTGCCACAACTGCACTTCACTCACGGCACTAAGGCCACAGCAGCAACGATAAACCAGGTAGTGTCTTCATCATGGATAAGGAACGGCTGTTTAATTCACTTGGACAATTCAAAATAACTGTAGGGATCTTATAATTATAACTGCAGTCACCTGGCAGTTTAACTTTGTCTCCTCAACTGCTCATCAAATACCAACACAGGTATGTGATTAACATTATCTACAGTCTAAACATCATGAAGACAAATCTGCTGCATTTTTATCATTTTAACATTGAGTCGGTCACTGATTGTTTATCATTAAACAGGGAACTTCTTTGAACTTTAGCTCCCTACTGAAAATATATTGTCCTGATCCCATTTGTTCATCTCTGCAGAGACATTCTGAGGTGCAACCTGAACATGAACCTTCAGACCTGTGACTGGTCAGTCCCATCAGAGTAATACCAGAGTTTTAGTGCAAGAGCAAGCGCTCACATAAAGACTAATTAGTCAGGAACTCATTAGAAATAACTCACTGTTTTCTTACTTCTTTTCAGCTGTTCCCTTCAGGGGTCTCCAGAGTGAATCATTCATCTCCCATCCTCTGCATCTTCTTTTCTTCATGTGCTCTGTCTCTACATCCATAAATCTCATCTTTAGTCTTCTTCTAACCCTCCTGCCTGGCGGTTCCAGCCTCATCATCCTTCTACCAATATATATTCACTATCCACACACGGAGAAAAGAAAAGAAAAAAAAGCTGATGTGGGAGTTTGGGGAGATTTTGAATTAAAATAAGTGATTGTAGTGGTAGTCTGCAGAGAAAGCAGATCTACAGCTGGAACCAAACACCACGAACAAGCACAGACGCAGGGCTGGACGGGAGGAAGAACAAACAAAAACTCAGAAAATATAGGATAGCTTTTGTTTTCTTTTGAATATAAACATAATTAACACATATATATGTACATATATATTTATGCTGACTGTAGTCACAACATGGATGGACCCAGGCTTTTTAAATCGAAGAGAGAATGATGCTGGTGGTACCTGTGTTCTAGCTGGTATTTGTTCTCCTGGTTTTGGCAGCTCACATTGCAGCACATCTCTCCTATATGCAGGAGTAATTTGGCGTCCTGCTGCTTTTAGCTGCCGTGGACTGGAGACAAACTTTGCAGCAGTGGTTTGTATGACGTCAGATGTTGCAAACCCAAACCGCTTCCAGATGATTGGAGACTGTGCCCTTTATTTGGTATCAGTTTTGGAAAAGCTTTTAACAGCTTCACCTTGGGTTTGTCTGAGAGAACCTTTGAACTATAGAAGCTTGTGGAAACAAGGATCCATTCAGGTTTACAGGTGCTCTGACACAGCAGCTGCAGGTCATAGTAGAGTGATCCAGTTTTACATATTTATCTCTAAACAAATTTACATTGTGCTGCGTTTGATGTGCCTGAGAAGTGGGTTGTGCTGTAAGACGGACTCATAAAGAGCTACCTGACATGGAGAGGGATGGAGGGAATCACTGGCCGCCCTAAAACCATCTGCTATGAACAGAGGGGTTAAAAGGGTGTGTGTGTGTGCGTGCGCATCTCTGTGGTATACTCTACAGAAGCATATCGCACATTTCTTTTAAGAGATCTGGAAATTGTGTGAAGTTGAAGAGTAGACAAGACAATACAAGAGTCTTTTAAGGTGTTTTCTTTTGTTTTCCAGGTGTGCAAAATAATATAAATGAAACATAACAGATTTTTTAAAAATGCAACTCTAGCCGGACAGTTCTGACAGCAGAGATGGTACCTCCAGGTGAATTACAGGTCACTTTAGCAGAGGTGACTGCACTGGGTTTATAATTAAACCCTAGTTTATCATAATAGGTTGAGTGTTTCTGCACAGCATCATTCTCAAATTCTGCCTCTAAAAACAGCAACAATCATTAGATCCCATTTTTATTGTTTCGTCTCTCCATCAAACTGCTCTCCACAGCCGTTGCTCTGATTGGTTGGAGATGCAACAGTTGGCTCCTCCTCCTGGATGAGGAGTTCCTCCAGACCCTACATCTGTCCAGATGTGACTCTGATCGATCAGACTAAAGACCTCAGGCCATAGCATGATTTTTTCTTTTTTAATTTCACTTTTTTTTTCCTTTGAAGGAATGCTTGCTTGCTTTTATGAAGCATAGTCTCGCTGCAGCGATGATCCGTGCCTCGAAGGTCGGCAGATCAGTTGCTGCTTGTTGTCCCGAAGACGAGCGGTGATCTGGCATTTTCAGTCATCAACTCCTGCCTTACATTCCTTTTAAGTCACATTTTATCTTTTTATTCTTTGCTTTTTCACCTAATTTTTGAGATGTTACCTTTATTCTTCTTAATTTTAATTGTGTGACACAAGTGTGGCATTCTTGTGTGATGTGAGAAAGTACCTAACCCTAAGTCTTATTCTCAGTTTAGATTAGGCTAACTGTTGAAGAATAAGAGACATAAGACCAAATCTCAGAAAGAACTAGAGTGGTAAAACACATGCGCACACTGGAACTGCTTAAATGAAATGTCATTGTCAGCTTATGTGTGTTGCTGAAAGGCCTGACAGTCAGCCGTCCCATCTCTGTGTAGCAGAGGCAGCTGCAGCATTGTCTGCCACACAATAGTGATTAGGAGGGTGACAAAGACAGGAAGAAAGCGAGTGAATCTCATTGTGTGTGATACAATGGTATTTTAGAAGAATAAAAGGGAGAGAAAGAGATATAAAGGGGATTTTGCCGTCTGCGGTACCGTAGTGTTTAGTAGAAAAAGCTCATGGGAACAGAGAAGAAAAGAGAAGATTTTACTGGCGATTGGATCTGTTACACACAAACACACACACTCAAAAAAGAGAAAAACATACATACACGTGTTATTTCTCACTGTGCATGTCAGCGTTCAAACCCTGAACTACGACTGGATATCATCAGTGTGGAGGATTGTCCAGTACAAAGAAGTCACCACTCTTGCTCCGATCAGACTGCTCTTGATCTAATAACAACTCTGGTTTAGATTCATCATTTAGTTCCATTACAGCCAACATTATCTCCAGTCTCCATGGTCATACCTGTGACTGACCCATGCTTGCGTCCAGACGAGCTCTCTACAAACCTTCTCACACCTACAGCAACATTTCATCTACCTTTAACTGGTGCAGCTTTGCTGGTCAGCGTGCATGTAAACCTAAGAATTAAAATTCATAAAACTTGGTACATTCATGGTTCTGAGTAGTCATGATGATTAGGACCTGAGAGGGACCGTTGGAGATCTCTAAAGGTCATTAAGTATCCCACACACCACTTGTTTCTTCTGTTAAAAACACAGTCCTTGGTCTGCACAGAAGAGTGACCCCACTTTTAATTTTCAGCCCTGATCCTGTATTGCCTGCCAGCAAAGTCGCTTATAGAAAAATCCATCACAGCCAAGAAAATAAGGGTCACAGAAAAAGATCAGAGATGTTTACCAGGATAAAAAGGAGCCTGCACCCCTGCGGTGTTGGTGATAGCTATCATGTGACAGTTTTTATATCTCCTCTGAGCTAAACTGGCAGAAGGTCAGGGATATTGAACAGACAGGTTGCCAGAAGTTTAGCTTAGTGGATTCCCAGGGATCTCAGTTTGGCTCCTGTCACTGAGTCTATTTATAGCCTTTCCAAGCTGCACTGATACACATCTACGTCTGCCTGTGAAAAATCTAACCCTCTTGACCTTTTTCCAATTCTTGTCATATTCCACTGAGAAGTACAGATACATTCTGCAGTTAAGCTGGGACTGATGGATATCAATGGATGCTGCTCTTAAGATTTTTCACAACTTCCTGTTCTTTGTCAGTCACTTGTCTAAATGAACCATGATGCAACAAATCCCTCAACAAATGACGGTTGTGACGACTGTGAAGTCATCATAGTCACAATGAAAAGAATTATGTCAAAGCAAATGATTCTTTGTTCATGTATTGTATGCTTCTTTTTCTGATGCTTTAATCTCAGTTTTCTTTGGGGTACTTGTGTGTTAAATGTGCTGTACAAGGAAGCATCAAGTGTCAATGTGTCAGATTTCCAGAAATGGTTTTCTTTTTCTGTGATCAAAGCATTTATCCGTAGAAGCTGAGCTTCCATTCACTTCAATGGGACTGAATGGAACAGTTTTTTTCATTGCCACTAAACTCGACAGTCATTGGATGAATGCCATGATTTAGTCCCGCCCCCAGACGCTCAGCTTCTGTGGAGGTGAATGGAGCTGTGGGCGTGGCCTGGACGCTGAGCTTCATGATTATTGGAGGATCAGTCGAAAGGCTGAATAGCGTTTTGATTGACAGCTGTTCTGAGATATAAACCATCACTGAATCACTGGGAGCTCAGTCCCAACATGGAGTTTTAAAGTGAAGTTAAAAGACAAACTGGAAATCATTTCTTGGTATTTTTTTTTGATGAAATTACTGGATCATTTCCATTATTAAGTTCTTACTCTGTAAATAAAACACACTCATAGTATTGACTTGTTTCAGTTTAACGTCATTTCAACATCTCCTTGTTATAGTTTAATATTGTTTTGTCAGTTTGTTCACAGACCATTTTCTTGAAAAGGAACAGAGGGCAGAATTTACAGACATCTAAAACTAAAATTTTACATTTACAATTTTACAGATAGCAGCTCTGTGATGCCTGAAAGTCAGATAAAATATCCCAGAATCTAAAACGAGTGGTCAAAAGTGCACCTAAACACTCACGGAGGTGAGACAGACTTTTTTCCTGATCGTTTGTGGGAAGGAGGGAGAGAGAGAGAGAGAGAGAGAGAGAGACCATACCAAAGGAACGACAGAAAATCTGTAAAATCTGCAGCTCTAACTTTTCTGTCCTCCACTGTCAGGAACCTCCACTGTCAGGAACCTCCACTGTCAGGAACCTCCACTGTCAGGAACCTCCACTGTCAGGACTACAGTTTATATGTGTAAAGAATGCTGATATGAGATATGAAACTTAACCCTTTAACTGCTGCTGATCAGATGCTGAATGATCTACTCTGTTGGGTTCATTTATTAGAAAATCTGATTCTGATGGAGTCAGAGCCTCACCAGCCAAGAACCTCACCTCATCACTGTTGCCATGGAAATGAGAAAGCGTAGCCATCAAAAGAAAGAATTACACAGTAGTTGTGATTACAGGACACTACTGTGATTACACTTTGGATCGAACTCTGAATTAGACATTAAAACTGTGGTGTTTACAGGATCTCCATGAGGGATTCTTCATTCAGATACCTTTTTATAACCACAATCTGGTTTTATTAACCACAAACCTGCACAATTATGATGCATCTGCTCATCCAAAGCAAAATTTCTACCACTGCTGCTTCAGAAAAATCTAATCAATTTTTTAGAATTTTGCAGGAGCAAATATTACCTTCAAAGGAACATCCTTCAGTTTTGGAAATAGAAAACTGAGAATTTTAATAATAAAGCAGTGAGCATGCAGCCTTTCCTCTTGAAGAACTTACTAGTTGACATAAATCTTTACACCAGAGGTGATTTGTCCCAGACAGAAGCCAAACTGCCTCTGAAATTCTCTGCTACATCTTCAATGTTAAATTGACGGTAAAACAGTAATTGACAAAACGCGAGATATGCTCAATATTGCCTTTACTTTCAGGACTACCATATGTCATCCTGTAGCTTAATCAAGTGATTTCTCGTGAAATTGCCGCGGTTCGCTGCAAAAATCACACTATGAAGCCTCCTGCAGAAGCTGAGCTTCCAAGGGTTTCTATGGGCTGGAAGCGCTGGCTTCCAGGAGGCGGGTCTAAGCGTCTAGTTTTTTCTAAAATTCTAGGTGATCATTGGCTAAATCGACAAAACTCCTCACTTC
>JBAMYA010116011.1:0-18796 GCA_037176975.1 Arrhamphus sclerolepis
GTAATGAGGAGGATTTTGAAAATGATCCTGAGTTTAACTGGAAGCCAATGGAGCTGATGGAGGATGGGGGTGATATGATGAGAAGAGGGGGTCCTGGTGATAATGTGGGCTGCTGAATTCTGGACCAGTTGAAGTTAATGGAGGGATTTGTGGGGGACACCAAAGACAAGTGAGTTACAATAATCAAGACGGGAGGTGACGAGGCTGTGAACCAGAATGGCGGCGGTGTGGGGGGTGAGGGAGGGACGGAGATGATTAATGTTACGTAAATGGAAGTACGCAGACCGGGTAATGTTATTGATATGAGTTTTGAAAGACAGTGAATTGTCGAGGATGTCACCCAGACCCTTAACCTGAGGGGAGAGGCAAAATGTGGAACTGTCAATTGTCCGAGAAAAACTGTTAATTTTGTAAAGGGTGGCTTTGGTGCCAATAAGAAGAAGTTCGGTTTTATTGCCATTAAGCTAGAGGAAATTTGTGGTGAACCAAGATTTAATTTCAGAGAGACAGTGGGTAAGGTTGTGTGGTGGAAGAGAGGAGTTTGGCTTACTAGAAATGCAGAGCTGGGTGTCATCCGCAAAGCAATGAAACTGGATGTCATGTTTATGGAAAATATAGCCCAGAGGTAGAAGGTATGAAGAGGAGGGGCCCCAGGACTGATTCCTGGGGCACACCTGAAGTGACTGGGGAGGGTTGTGAGGTGAAGGATTTAAGCTGAATGAACTGAGTGTGGCCAGTGAGGTATGAGTGAAACCAGTGAAGAGGGGTATGACTGATGCCTAAAGAAGAACATCTATTGATGAGAATGGGGTGTGAGACAGTGTCGAAGGCCACACTCAGATCAAGGAGAATGAGGATGGAGATGAGACCAGAATCAGCAGCCATGAGGAGATCATTAGTGATTTTAATGAGAGCTGTTTCTGTGCTGTGGCGGGGACGGAAACCGGACTGGAATTGTTCATACAAGTTATTATGGGTGAGATGAGTGTGGAGTTGAGAAGCAACAAGTTTTTCCAGAATTTTGGAGATGAAGGGAAGGTGAGAAATGGGGCGGAGGTTATTAAAATCATTTGGGTCTGAACCAGGTTTTTTAAGAATGGGGCTAACGGCTGCAGATTTGAAAGAAGCAGGAACAATTCCAGAGGACAAAGAGGAGAGGATGATGGCAGATATGAGGGGAAGGAGAGAGGGGTGGCACGATTTGACCAGCGTTGTGGGGAGGGGATCCAGCTGACAGGTAGATGGCTTGGACTTGGAGATAAGATCTGAGATTACAAAGGGACGAGGCAGATCGAAGCTGGAGAATGATCGTCAGGGTGTGAAAAGTTCGGAAGATGGGAGGGGCGAGATAGAGGAGCCAAGGTGCTGGTGGATTTTATTCACCTTTTCATTAAAAAACAGGAGGAGGGAGTTACAAGTATCTGAGGAGTACAGGTGGGACGGTAGGGAATCAGGGGGCAGAATGATGCTGTTGAATATGGAAAAAAGTGCCTTGGTGTTTGAGGGCCACATCATCACCAAAATAAAAAATGCTGTAAAATTGCAAATTTTGCAAGATCAAGACTTGTTAATCACAAATTACAAATGTCACAAGACTTTTTAACTCAAAATTACAAATTTCTGTTTGAAAATATCCACTTTTTGCAGCATTTGTAATAGTCAAAAACATTACAATAGCATAAAATTGCATATTTTGCATAATTTCAACTTTTTGTCCTAAAATCACAAATTTTCCACATCAAATTGCAAAAAACTGACCTTTTTCATAAGAAAAGCAAATTTTACAATATCATAATTTTTTCTGAAAAAAGTCATTTTTAGCATAAAATCTCACGTGTCACAAAAATTGCAACTGTTATCATAACATTGAGCCTTTTCTCTTTTTTTTCACTAAAATCATATTTTTTCTTGTAAAATCAAAACTTTACACTTTATTATGTAAAAAAAAAAAGAGAATATTTTGTCTTACAATTGTAAATTGCGAAAGATCAAGATTTTTTTTCCTGACAAGACTTCATCATACACAAATCAGAAATGTCACAAAATTGTGATTTTTTTTTTTTTTTTTTACAAAGAAATTACAATTATTTGTTGGAAAATATCAACTTTTTCCAACATTTTTACATAAGTCACACACAAAAAAAACACAAATATGTGAAATTGTTGCCATTTTTTTCTATGATTTCACATTTGTCCTAAAAAGACAAATTTATCAATATCAGATCTGTGTCAAGTGAATTTTTGTCCCAAAAAAAAAAGTCTCAATTTTATAGTAAAATATTTTATAGTAAAATATAGTAATGGATGTACCTCGCCAAACTCGCACCTTTGCCTTAAAATATAGCAATTTTATAGTAAAATAAAATCACAAATAATAATTTTACACTTTATTTTGTAAAAAAAAAATTGTCTCACAATTACAAATTCTGAAAGATTGAAGACTCATGCACAAATGTCACAAAATTGTGACTTTTTAATTTAAAATTGCAATTATACATTCGACAGTTCCAACATTCTGCAACATTTTGACGTTCTTCAAAAAAAAAAAAAAAAAAACCTGAAACATTGCTAATTTGTAAATTGTCATAAAATTGCTACTTTTTCTATAATTTCAAGTTTGTCCTAAAATGGCCAATTTTTGTAATGAGAAGGTGATTTTTCAAAAATCATGAGTTTTGACAGAAAAATAGCAACTTCTTGTTGTTAAAACTTTTACAAACATTTACTAAGAAGTGGAGATGAAGATGGATTAAAAGAGGCAAAGAACAAGTTCAGCAAGGTGGTGAATGAGGCTAAATGACCGTACTCTGAGAAGCTCCAGCACCAGTTCTCAGCCAATGACTCTGCGTCTGTCTGGAAAGGATTCGGGCAGATCACTAACTACAAGCCTAAAGCCCCCCACCCCATAAACGACCAACACCGAGCCAAACACCTGAACGACTTCTATTGTCGCTTTGAGAGACAAAGGGACAGTCTGAAAACCATCCAACACCACACCTCTCAACAGCTCCAGCTTCAGTGTAGCACCTCCTCCTCCCCCACCTCAGCAGGGGCCTGGACACATCCACCAATGCCCACCTTAAAGGTCCCCTCCTCCACACCCCCACCCACCTCAGTGACAACTCTTTCCATCCATGAGAGACGTCCACAAACTCTCCAGGAGACAGAATCCCCAGAAAGCTGCTGGACCAGATTCTGTCTCTCCATCCATGTTGAAGCACTGTGCTGATCAGCTTTCTCCATCGTTCACAGACATTTTCAACACCTCAGTGGAGATAAGTTATGTGCCAGCCTGCTTCAAGACCTCAACGATCATTCCTGCTCCCAAGAAGCCAAGGTCCACAGGACTTCAGACCAGTCACCCTGACCTCTGTCATCATGAAGTCCTATAAGCGCCTTGTGCTTTCAAACTTCAAAGTGATCACGGCCCCCTCCTGGACCCTCTGCAGATTGTCTACAGAGCCAACAGGTCTGTAGATGATGCAGTCAACTTGGCCCTCTACTGCATCCTCCAGCACCTGGACTCTACAGGTACCTATGCCACGATCCTGTTGGTGGATTTCAGCTCTGCTTTCAACACAATCATCCCAGCTCTGCGTCAGGAGAAGCTCTCCCAGCTGAGTGAGCCTGACTCCACCTGCAGGTGGTTACAGAATTTCTGTCTGACAGGAAGCAGCATGTGAAGCTGGGAAAACATGTCTCTGATTGACAGCTCATCAGCACGGGTTCCCCCAGAGCTGTGTTCCTTCTCCATTGCTCTTTTCCCAGTATACCAACAGTTGCACCTCCAGTCATCAGTCCATGAAGCTCCTGAAGTTTGCGGACACCACCACTCTCATCAAACTTATCTCTCATGGTGATGAGTCTGCCTACAGATGGGAGGTTGACCGTCTGGTGGCCTGGTGCAGCCAAAACAACCTGGAGCTCAACACTCTAAAGAAAGTGGAGATGGATGTGGACTTCAGGAAGAACTCAGCCTCACCTACCCAAACCCTCTGTTACTCTGCAAATGACAATGTGGAGTCTTTCCGTTTCCTGGGAATTATTATCTCCCAGGACCATCAAGTGGGAGCTGAACATCAGCTCCGTTATCCAGAAAGCCCAGCAGAGGATGTACTTCCTGCAGCAGCTGAAGAAATTCAACCTGCCAAGGACAATGAAGGTGCACTTCTTCTCCTCCATCATTGAGTCCAATTAATATCTTCATACCGTCTGTGTTACATTAACGTACAGACCATTTATCTGGGACCACCTCATCCTATTGGATATATGCCCATTTATAATATTAACAGCATTCAGCTTGCACTACAGCTCCTCAATTTTTAAGATACTGTACATCAGTTGTCTGTACTCTAATATTCTGCACCAACCACACCAAGTCAAATTCTTAGAAAGTGCAAACCTATCTTGCAATAAACTTGGTTCTGATTAAATCCTGACTTTCTGACATAAACCAGCGGCTCTCCACCTCAGTTATTCCACTTTTTGAGGTCAGAACTAAATCAAAAGGGCAGTCACGCTGAAATTTTCTCAGAAATCTCTACATATAAGTTCATGATTGTCTTTGCACACTCTTGTGGGCCAGATAAAATGAAGTGGTGTAAATGGAAAAACCACCAGGGACAGTTTAATTAACATTTGTAGTTCATGTTAAAACAGGAAATATCATGAAGTGAACTGAGGCTTGAGTTACCTTTTTGGCTCGAGCTGCTTCTCCCAAATCTTCTGTGTCCAAACTCGCCATTTTCACTTTCAGTTTGACCGCTCTGGTCACGAAAAAAGAAGACAGACATTTAACAGATGAGCTTTAATGCAGTACAGTGTAATCTATGCAACAACTGGACTTTAGCCTTTTTTTTTTCTTCTTAATTTAGAGCATCTGGCAGTTACCTCGGCGCTGGCGTGTCTGCGACACCCCTGCTTCCTCTTGAAGGAGTCCCCCCTCAGTTCTTCTGCTGAGTTGTTGAATAACTTTGGAGACAGAGCTCCTGACAACGAGTCACTTCCTACAAAAGAAAAAAAAAAAGAAAAAAGATGAGACCTATTACGTGTTTGTTTTTAGGTAATTGTTTAATCTACCTGGCTGCTTTCAGGAGGACGATACACCATGTCAAAAAAAACAAAAAACAAAAAACAATCATACCTTTCACTTTGAATCTGTTGCAGTGGTGAATAAAGTTGTTTAAATACTTGTGGGCCTGTATAATTAATACTGTGTAGTTATGAGATATTATCCACTCACAGGCTTGTCAGGCTAATTTTAAAAGGAGACATATTATTAAAAAGACAGCAAAACTTGAGTCTTAAACTGTCAAAAGAAGTATACCCCACTGACGAGGGGGTGGAGTGAAGTAGACATGTCACAGACTTTTAATCAAGCTTAATTAAGCCAGTGGAAACTGTCAACTTTTGTGAAAAGGCTCATTTAATGCACATCATGTTCAGTTGATATGTTCTGAGTTTGTTATTTTTTGGGCAACACATTGTTATTCAGATACCATTCTTTTGAAATAAATCCAATAAAATGTCAATTACAATGGGTTGATGTGATATTTATTGTTATTTAGTATTTTCCTGTTTCTTGCATTTGTATTTTATTGTTCCTCTGTGAAGCACTATGTGATTTCTTCTGTTTGTGAAAGGTACATTATAAATAAACTTTGCTTGCTTGATATTAAAGCTGTTTACTCAGGCTGTTATGTTTTGTTCCTCTGCTGCAGCTCCTCTCACCTGTGATGTACCTCGAGGTTCTATATTGGGCCCCATGCATTTTTCATTGTCTATGTGGCCTCGGGGCTCTATTTTCAGAAAATTTGTTTCCATTATTTTGCTTAATACATCCGGAGTTATTTGCCTTTGAATGCTGGGTTCACACTACAATTTCAGTCGTTTCAGACGAAAGATGGACAATCGTGGTAAAAATATTCCTTCGTAGCTCCAAAAGATCTCAAAAAGATTAATGACCAAAAATGGGCTGCAACTTGCTAATGATGCGACGATGTTCCATATCGACCCTGAAGTACATGATTTATTTCTGTCGTAGCCACAATGCAATGTACACTATATTGCCAAAAGTATATGTTCACCCATCCAAATAATGTAAATCAATTCAATCTAATCACTTCCATGGCCACAGGTGTATAAAATCAAGCATCTAGGCATGTAGACTGTTTCTACAAACATTTCTGGAAGAATGGGTCGTTCTCAGCAGCTCAGTGAATTCCAGCGTGGTACTGTGATAGGATGCCACCTGTGCAAGAAGTCCAGTGGTGAAATTTCTTTGCTCTTAAATATTTCACAGTCAATTGTCAGTTATTTTAGAACAAAATGGAAGCAACTGGGAACGACAGCAACTTGAAGTGGTAGGCCACATAAACTGACAGAACGAGGTCAGTGGATGCTGAGGCGCACAGTGCACAGAGGTCACCAACTTTCTGCATAGTCAATAGCTACAGACCTTCAAACTTCATGTGGCCTTCAGATTGGCTCAAGAACAGAATGTAGAGTGCTTCATGGAATGGGTTTCCATGGCAACAGCAGCTGCATCCAAGCCATACATCACACAAGTGCAATGCAAAGCATCGGATGCAGTGATGTAAAGCACGCTGCCACTGCACTCTAGAGCAGCGGAGATGCGTTCTCTGGAGTGACGAATTCTGCTTTATCTTGCAAACTGACGGATGAGTCTGGGTTTGGTGGTTGCCAGACGGTACTTTTCTGACTGTATTGTGCCAAGTGTAAAGTTTGGTGAAGGGGGGATTATGGTTGTTTTTCAGGAGCTGGACTTGGCCACTTAGTTCCAGTGAAAGGAACTGTGAACACTTCAGCATAGCAAGACATTTTGGAGAAGTCCATGCTCCAACTTTGTGGAAACCGTTTGGAGATGGCCCCTTCCTCTTTCAACAACAGTGCACAAAGCAAGGTCCATAAAGACGTGGATGTGAGAGTTTGGTGTGGATGAACTTGACTGACCTGCACAGAGTCCTGACCTCAACCTGACAGAACATCTTTGGGATGAATTAGAGCAGAGACTGAGAACCAGACCTTCTGGTCCAACATCAGTATGTGACTTCACAAATGCACTTCTGGAAGAATGGTCAAAAATTCCGATAAACACACTCCTAAACCTTGTGGACAGCCTTCCCAGAAGAGCTGGAGCTGTTATAGCTTCAAATGGTGGACCAACGTCATATTTAACGATATGAATTAAGAATGGGATGTCACTTAAGTTTATATGCGAGTCAAGGCTGGTGAGCAAATTCTTTTGGCAAAATACTGTATGTGTGACTCAAAAAAGCAGGATTTTTTTTTTCCTGATTGTATTTTATATTTTTATATCATAGTATTGTCTTTAAATTTTACCATTTTACACATCTCCCTTTCATTTGCTGAGCACTCTGGTTTGCAATTGCTGCTTTTAAATGTCGACTCTCCTACCTGCCTTCTCCGTGATTGCATTCAGAAGAACATCTGTGAGCTGTCACAACCAACTGCTTACCGTCGCTTTCCAAGTCGTCATTGAAAAACAAGCTGTCTTCCATGGAGACAGCGCTGAAGTTTGAGTCGTCACTCTCATCAGAAATGTATCCGGAGGTCAGGCACTGGTCAGACATGGGTCTGGAGAAAAAATTGATGCTCTTGGACCTCTGGAAAGAATGGATGTACCTCGCCAAACTCGCACCTTTGCCTTGAAGTCAGAGAAGAGGAATTGGTCAATATCTGGATATACTTCTTTCAGCGTTAACGATTAAGCAGACATCCTCCTCACTGTTGTTGAAACGTAGGCTGTAAGTCCTGCCTCGTTCAGCCAGCAGACTGCTCAGCCAGGCGGCATCCAGGCGGCCCAGCCTGAAGCCGCCCAGACAGAGGGCGCCGTTGTTGACGTCCAGACCAAGACGGGCGAGCAGCTGGATGACGGTGGGGCCGTCGCCCCTCTTCACGCTCACGACCAGAGCCCTGCGGAGGTGCTGTTCATGGGCGCCTCGGCTGAGTAGGAGTTCCACCAGGTCCAGAGGTCCACCTTTCTCACACACCTGAGAAGTCATCAGTAGGGCTGTTACTGGTACAGAAGCCATCACAATGTCCAAATCCAAATCAGAAAAACTTGGGAAAACATGAAAAGAGAAGGACAAACGTAGTTTAACATTTTACTGGAGATGGTACAAACCCGAGATAAATGTTATGGACCAATCAACGCATGAACGTCATCCTCAAAACTCTTCATTTTATCTGACCCATCAGAGCGTTTAAAAGCTTTAAAGATGATCATCAACTTCTAACTAGAACATTTCTGAGGAAACGTTATTTCAGTTCTGACATCAGAAACTGGAATAACTGAGGTGGAGAGCAGCTGGTTTATGTTAGAAAGTCAGGATTTAGGAAACAATTGAACAAGATTTTTCAACAAGAAGTTGATGATTTTTCGAAAAACTCATGAATTTTGTAAAACATACTTTTTAGTAACAAAAATTTGTGATTTTAGGACAAGATTGCAAACAAAAAGTCTTGATTTTTGCAATTTTACATCAGAATTAGCAAAAAATGGTCAACATTTTCTAAATTTGTGATTTTTACAAGAAAATGTGATTTTAGTACAAAGTCTCAATATTTTGATTAAAGTGATTTTCTTACAACTTACTTTTTTTTTTACAAAGATGTGATATTGAGAAATTCACCATTTTACAAGAAAAAATTTTTTTAAAGTCAACCTTTTTCTAAATTTGTTTAAAAAACTAAAATCAATGTTATGATAAAAGTCATGATTTTTTTTGTGAAATTTGAGTAATGACGACAAAATGTGCAAAAAAAAACAAAACCTTTTTTAACGAAAAAATGTTTTTAAATTTGCGCTGATAAAGGGTGATTTTAATACAGAAGTCTCAATATGATTAAAGTCACAAATTTTGTGAAATTTGAAACTTTATGACAAAATTTCGATGTGGCCCTTTAATGGTAACCATGGTGATGATGCAGTCATTTAACAGTAACAGACAACATGGCCTGGGGTGAAACAGAGTTCAACACGTGTGTTAAACGAGCAGAGAAAACATAATTCCAAGTGGTTCAGTTGACGTCCGACCTGATAAATGAGGGACTCGTTTTTCGTCTTCTTGTTGATGTCGGCGCCCAGCTCAATTAGACACTCGGCCATTGCCGTGTCTCCATCGGCACATGCTTTTTCCAGCATGCTATAGTGCAGCTCGGAGAAGCACCACATCTTACACAAAGCCAGACACACCGACTTCCGCAGCTGACAGACAACAAACAGAGAAAACAGGTTGTTACATTAATTCACCTTTCTAGAAAGACAGTTTCCTGGAATCCCTCATTTGTCATTTCACTGTGCTTCCTAGTTTTGTTTTTTTTCCTCTGAGACCATGCATGCCAGACTCCTTTCAACATCCGAGCATGTCTGGCTCGTAAATGTTGCGTTTGACTGGGATATCGGTAGTACAACTCACTGGGCTGAAGCTCTGGTCACTCTCCTCTCTCAGCTGCTGGAAGATCTGCCTGTCAAAGTCCAGCCTCTGCAGCTCAGCAGCCGCTCCTGAGCAGGCGTCCAGCATCCTCAACGCCACCTGGAAACACTGCAAGACACAAAACGGGTGACCAGCTACTCTTCTCCAGTATCTAGTGAGGCTGAGGAGAATGATTCTCCAGGATGCTAGAGAGCAGTGGAGAGGGAAGTGTTAGAAACCTACAGCCTAAACCCTAACCATACCCCCCTTCTCAAAAAGGAGAACCGTAAGTTTCAGCAGATTTTAATCACTAAATACTCAGCTCACCTTGAGCAACATCTCAGAGTCTTCTCTGTACTGAATCAGGGAGGCGACCACAACGGAGGCCAGGACAGGTACAATCATCCTGGACAGCTTCTTCTTGGACACGAGGTAGTAGAGCAGGGTCAGACCCCAGTAGTGTATTTCTGACAGAGAAAAATAAAAAAAAAATATTCAAACGTGTAAGACTATCCTTATTATTTCATTAACACTTAATGTTTTGTTTTTTCCTGATAGTCACTGGACATGATCATAGAGTTTAGGAGACAAACAAAAAGCATTTTGCACAGAGACCATCCATCCTTACTGCAGAAATAACATCTTCAAATTAAATGCTATGACATGGTTAATAATTCTTCACTTCCCAAGACTGCAGAGAAAAAAAACAAAAACAAATTTCAGTTCATTCAGGCGTAATAACTGGACGTGAGAAACTGTGTACCTCGTTCCTTTGGGAACATCTGTAGTGTATGCAGAACCGTGTCTATCGCCCCCTGCTGGCACAGCAGGTCCACTGCACCCGAGCAGTCAGCCAGAGCAGATAGCACCTTGAAACCGCACTTCTGTATGGAGGCGCTGCTGATGAACTGCACACACATGATTAAGATGCAACAATGCTCTCCGTTGGTTTTACATTAAAATAAAACAGAGAACTTATTTCAAATCATTGGATTTTTCAGTTTCCTTGTTGACATGTGGCGCCTTTTTTACGGCCTGAGTACTTTAAGTATGAGAGCCATAAGGGGCAAAGTAAAATAAACTTTTTGTGAGCGATGTATCTTTAAAAACGTCATACTAGTCCCTGTTGGTGTAGAGTGCAACAATTTTTCTTCCATAAACGCAATTTCTACGTATCTTTGTTACGTGTGAACTTCAGTTTGTTATATTACGAAGCTCTAGTCTCTGACAGGTGTGTGAAGGTGGGGACACCTGGTGGCGATGGTAATGGGTGCGACTGTTGAATGGGCCTTTTTTTTCCCCCACCAACCACATGGTGGAAAAAAAAAAAGAAAGAAAAAAACTTGTTTACTATTCATTTGTACCAGTGCGTCAACCGGAAAATTCCCTTTTGAAATGTAATTACATCCTCTGCATGTCCTGTTTGCAGAGCAGCCTACTTTACAGTTACAATGAACGGATGAACTGATATTCAACTTATGAAAGAGTTATGAAAGAGCAAATACAACCCTTTAAGACGGTTAAGCCACTGAGCAAATTCTGCCTCTTTGTGTTCTGCAAAGGTATTGTGATTTTACTGTATAGTAGAGCAGGTAAAGACCCTTGGTTACCCTGTTGAGGACTTCCAGGTAGAGTGTGTGCGCTCCTTCCACCACGCACTGGTTTTTCAGCACTTTCAGCGACACGTCAGCCATGTCCGGGTCCAGGACCGATGAGCCATGCTCCCTTAAACTCCTGTCTGGGATTTCCCACAAAAAAAAAGAAAAAAACAACACACACACACATCAAGGAAACAAGTGAGGACAAAAAGTCGAGGACATGCATACACATAGACACAGATGGACAAAACCAGTGTGTTGTCAGTTTCTAATCTGATTAGGACGGTTACATGTCTGCTGGGAGCAGAGTCGGAACACCATAACCTCGTTTTCAGTGAAATCAACAGAACAAAGCTGCTCCACTGAACCAGCTTTGTGTCGCGCCGTTCTTCTCATTATTTGCACAGCAAATGAAAGTATTCAGCCTTTCTAAGAGAGACAATGCAACACATTGTACGCTATGATGTGAAAACAAACACAACTATCAAGTGGTGGTGCATGCAGGACATTTGGAGAATGTTTCTGAGATAAATTTAGAGCTGTTCCTCTGACTAAAGCTGAACTTCCTCCTCCAACACATGTGCAGTCAAAATGTTTCGGTGTCCCTTTCTCTCTTTAGTAGCTATGACTCAAACAGCAGAACAACGAGCTGAAATAACATAAAAAGTTTGTAGAGCTGATGATTAACTGGAGCGATTTCATCACTGCCACATTACACTCAACTATTCGTTCAATAACTTCTGCTTATCCAAGTTCAGCTCATAATAGAAGACTTCCAGGGGAGACCCCTGAGTGTACCTGGAAAAAGGAAGACCAGACTGGCCTGCAGCGCCTCCAGCTGGACCTCTGGTGTGAAGTTGTGGACCTTCATGGTGCTGAGGATCTGACTCATGGCCATGTTCAGCTCATCCAGGCTGGCAGTCCTACAAAGACAAGAAGAACGGTCTCTAACAAGCAGAAACGTCCCATAAAGCGGGTCAGAATCATCAGAAACCCAGAATATTCACAAAGAATTAGTCTGATTAACTAGTGTTTCATTCAAGCATGACATCTGTAACTTCCTGCTCTCTGTATGTGGTGTTAGTTTTCTAAAGCCAATGGAGACATCTCAGAACTTCAGCTGCTGGTTCCAACCTTCCCTGGAAGAGAAGCTTCAACAGCTTGAAGGCGCAGATGGAAACTTCTGCTGAGTGTAAATGTTTCTTCATCATCTCCACCAAGTTCACATGGAGACCGCTGGACAGCAGCAAGGAGCTCATTTTACCTGCAGGTGAAACAAGAGTTGCCACAGCAACCACATCAAGTCCTCTGGCTTAATAGATCATGTACATCTGTTTATTAAAAGTTGTTGCCTGAAGGCAGAATGTTTGAACTGCCATTATCTTGTAATGCACATTATTACAACTAAACTTTATCATCATAATATTAACATCTTCAGAAGAGGAAACATGTAGATGTAAAACCTCAAATCAGAGACGAAAGATTTAAAGAATAATGTGGTGATTCTTACATGTACTTTGACTTTTATGTCGTTCCAGACTGTACGAACCTAACACATTTCATTTTTTCACCTCATTTTCATTGTATTTGTTTATATACATCCATTTTTGCATTTTAAACCTAAAACCCACTCCAAAAGAAGAAAAGTAAAGTTTTACCACTTTGTAATGTTTCCACTCCTTTCTTTTGAGCTTGCTTTTTTTTTTTCATTAAAAGTAAAACGTTAATGTGAATTTGATTAAAGCAAAGTGGGCTTTGATGGGCGTTTTCCTCCACTTATTTTAAAATCACCAATTCTTATGACAAATAACCCGTTTGTACCAGTTGACCATATTAACAGCAAAAACCTTTAAGTGATCTATGAGGGGGAGGGGGATAAATAAAACAAAAACTAAAATAAAATGGTGCTTGTGCTCCACACAGAACAGCTTGTGTCGGGATTCAACCAGGAACCTTCTTGCTTCAACTGACATCAATTTTCTTTCAACTCCTTGTGACCACTAAATTCCTACACTGCTGGAGCTGTGTATCGTAAAGTTTTTCAAAAATCTATACCAAAACTGCTAACTTCTCTTCAATATTGATTTATTTTTTCTGATGCAAAAATAATAAAAGTTCATCATTCAGAGTTCCAGAGTTTGGAACCATCACCCCTCTGTTCACACCTGGAACAGATGTCTGGCAAAACAGCGAGCTGTGCTGGGTTGATGAGAATTTTAAATCTTACATAAATACAGCTTTAACTTGGGCTAAAAGCAGAAGCAGAAGCCAGTGGAAGGGCTACAGAGAAAAAAAATTTTTGATACTCAACCCCAACTACCAACTTTTTTTTAGATTTGTTTCAGCTCTGAATGAAATTTTTAAAATCTGTATGAAATGGATGCATATCAACAAATGAAATGAGTTCCCAGCTTTTGATGAATTGGGGTAAAGACATGTAGAGCGTAATAATGGAAAAAAGAATGATGATGAAGGCTCACTGTTGTTGGTGACTAGCGTAGCTATAGCGCTGGTAGCAGCGATGAAGACTCTGGAGGAGGAGGAGTGCAGCAGCATAGCTGCCATCAGCTGTCTGTGAACAGGGGTCCTGGAAGACAAAACGCCCACCTGGTTGATTAAACGACCTTCAGTACCTGCAGATGGCGCGTTTCGTGGCTTTGTTTGTCACCTTTCCTTCTGCTCCTCCTCCGACTGCTTCAGTTGAACTCCGTGCAGGAGCAGCTTGTGGATGGCCCAGCTGGCAGCTTCCTGAAGCAGCACAAGAGTGTTTGGATTATTAAAAAGATCACTGGGGCTGGAAGGTTCTAGAAGGTCCTGGACTGACCTGAACAGCCGGCTCTGCAGCGTGGAGCTCCAGGGCTGTGCAGCAGTCCTCCATCCAGGCCAGGCCCATGTCCTCCACCTCCTCCTTTCCTCGGTTCTCCTCCTCCTCTCCCTCCTCCGGACCCTGATCAGCCACCGCTTTGTTCCTCACAATGGTGGCAGCTGACGAAAGAGCGAGAGCACGCTGTAAAACGTCCCGGACCCAGACCCATAACCAGTAAATTATTGAGGCGGTATTAAATTTTGTCGGGACAGCTGACCAGGAAACAAACGAACCAATCAGATGCGAGTTAAGTAATCCTAGGTGATACTCAATAATTTCCGGGTCCTGGGATCAATAAAGTATATCTTATCTTATTATGCAGCCAATTGAACAGCATTGTGGCTCTGAGTGAGACAGAGGCTAGGGAGAGGGAGATAGCAAGAGAGTACGGAGAGGAAGAGGGGAGTGAGCAGGAGACAGGCAGAAAAGATGGCAAAGCAAGTGAGCAAAAGGCAGAAAAAAAGTAAGAGACAGGCAGAGAAAAGTAAGTACTTATGGGACTCTTCACGAAGAGAAAAGTGGAGAGTGAAAACAGAGCTTTCAACCCAGAATGAACAGACTCCTTCATGTGGTTCAGTGTGATCTATACTGAAGAGGTCTGTAGCTGGATCAAAGTCTGCTTGGAATCAACATCTGACCGTCAAATCAAATAAAGGAAAAACATTTTAAACATTTCAACTGTATTTATTCACACTTAATATTAAATCATATAAGATTTGAATTAAAAAAAAATGTTTTTGAAACATCATGCATCTTAAAATTGATTTGAGAACAAATAAAATAAACTGAAGCAACAGCTTGAATATTCCTTTTTAAACTTACTTAAAAATAAATAACAACTGAGCAGTTTAACAATCTTTCTTTCTTTCCCTATTTTCTCTCTTTCTGAACTGAACATTTTATTTATTGTATGTTTGTTCTTAAATTCAAATCTGATTTGTGTGATTTAACGTTAAGTGTGAATAAATACAGTTGAAAGCTTTAAAATGGTTTTCCTTTATTTGATTTGACAGTCAGATGTTGACACGCACGCATGACCTCATACACCTCACCTCTTCTGATCATGTCAATGTACTGACATTTTTGCATTGTAACCACCATTTGCTATTTCAAAGGCTTGCACATGTATTGCACACACATGCACTAAGACAAATTCTCTCTCTCTTGTCTCTCTCTCTCATTGCTGTAAGACAAGCACTTATCTTGCACATGATGTAGTTTTAAAACACATAAGTACAATTTATCCGATTAATCGACAAAAGAATTGACAGAATACTCAATTACAAAAATATTTGATAGTTACAGCCCTAATATATACAAATATATGTATGCATGGAAGGATGGATATATACATACAGACATACACAAACACACACACACACACACACACACACACACACACACACACACTCCTTATGGTCTGGTCAATTAAAGGGCACACCAAAATGTGGGCTTTTGTCACTTGTCAATATGTCACAGATGCATTTGGTGCCGTGTTGGTGAGCGTTACGCTCACGCCAATGTTCTGCAATGGGTGGCTTGTGGTGGCAATAGTGTGATGGTGTGGGCAGGCATTTGCTATGGACAGAGCACACGTCTGCATTTCATTGATGGCAACCTGAATGGGCAACGTTACCGAGGTGAAATCCTGAGACCAATTGTCATGCCCTTTGTTGAACTCCATCATCTAACCTTCCAACAAGATAATGTCCACTCGCACATTGCCAGGATATGCAGGGACTTCCTTGAACAGGAGGGTATTCCTGTCCTCAACTGGCCACCTTATTCACCAGACAAGTCACCAATTGAACACCTTTGCGATGTTCTGGATAAGTCCAGTTGTATTCTTTGTTGTTGATGAATGGAAGAATTTGAGTTAAATTTCAGTAAATGTTAAAAACACATTTGTTAATAATCTATGATCTTCTCAAGAATTCACCCAATCAATATCAGTTTTGCCAACTCTAATGTTGTGCTTGTCTTTGCCTTGATTGTTCTTTTTAATTCAGAAATAACGAGTTTGAGTTCAAAGTTGATCTCCAGGAACTGGAGATCAAATCTACGCGAGATCTCGTCCTGGCGCCTTTATCATCTGTGTGAACATCCTGAATGCTAATGAGGTGAATGCAGTCTGTGGTGATGTCTCACTGAGGTCAGCCAGGCAGGAGAGGGCAGCCACTTGCAGTGCAGCATTGTCGGGGAAAGTCTGGCAGGCTCTCACTGCCACTCTCTGGACACCATTCAGAACAAGAATGTTGTAATAACTCTCTGGAAAGGAAAGCAAAACAGTCGTGTATGAAGATTCACTTGGAAGTGCACAGTGTTTCGCGCCCTTATTGGCTTCAAAAAGGACCTTCTGAGGACGCCAGAGACACCTGCCACCACCTGAATTCCAGGTCTCACCTGAAGTGAACCTCCTGAACAGGCAGCAGGCTGTCTCCTGCAGGTCCTCCACCTCAGGGAAGGCGTCCATGGCAGCAATGACTGAGCTGTAGCAGCGAGCACCTCCTGACATCAGCACCTCCACGTTACTGGCTGCAGAGGGGAAGTGGAAAATCTCAACTGACAAAGTGCTCCTTCATTTTTAGTGGAATGCACAGTTTAAGAAAAATAAATTTAAGTTAAGAATAAGAATCAAATCACTGATTATAAAGGACACTTAACAAAGAAAGAAAGAGCAAAGACAAAAAATGGAGGCCAGAAAAATAGCCTGGAATCCCCCCTGACCCTGAATAATCTCAAATCTGTGAAGAACAGAGCTGAAAGTGGAACTAATCTCATCGTGTTCAATTTTTACACTTTTATTCATGTTCAGTTGCACTTCCCACGCAGAAAATCATCCAACTAATGAGCCGAAGGAGAACATCTCACTTCTGCTTTATTATTTTCAGACTTCAAATGAAAATGTCACTTTCCATGTTTGGCCTAAAAAGGGAACATAAAACATCTGCAGACACAACAGCTGCTGCATCAAACTGCTGCAAACCACCTAAATGTCTGCAGCTGCTGATGTTCATTCATCGATAATGATATAATTGTTCCTACTTGTAATGCTTTTTTTTTTCTTTTTAGGCTTTTGCTAAATAAAATGCTAGAAAGTTAGTATATTGCAAGTGTTTTTTTTTTAAATGAGTCCAGGAACTAGCATGAAATCTGACAACAAAGCTGCTTGAGAAAATATAGAAAAACTGGCCCTTTAGATGCAACTATGGTGATGACGTAATGAATGAACTTTAACGCTGAAATGTTCTTCAGCACACGGAGAGATTCTGAATGTCATGGATCATTATTGTCACGTGTGGAGGTAGTACCGGTACGAGCCAGAGGGAGGAGCACTTTCATGGCCTGCAGGAGCACCTCTGGACTGTCGGTGAAGTTCTGCATGGCTGATAGAACCACAATGTGGTCTTCATTCTCCACAAACTCTGCAAGATGGTCGTCACTTACTGGAAGAAAACAAAGGAGGAAGAAAATCAAACTTCAGCTGTAAAACTTTGTAAAACTTGTTCTTGGGTTACCACAGTTTCCCTGGCAGCTCTGCAGCTGCTGTTTAATCAGAGAAAATATGTTTTTATCATGTTTCCATGCTATAGCGCCAGATCCTTGCCTTTGTTCTGCATGTGTTTGCAGTTCTAGCTTTTATTTTAGCTTAGCTTTTTAATTTTTGTGCTTTGAGAAAGATCCCGAGGCAGCTGGATCAAACATATGCAAACTAAAGACTAGTTGAATGTTAAATGTAAAAATTAACCCGATTTAAAGACCTAAAATTGCCAACTAATGGATAGTAAACCATCTCTCACATATTACAATAACACCATCTAAATATTGTTTCTAATCTGCAGATGATTTTTTTTTCAAGCACTGATTTTGTAAAGATGCTAAGAATTCAATGTTGGACTTATTCAACACACACAGAAGGAAACTGGGCTGGCCAGCGTCATTTAGCATAATTTACTTTACTGAATTGTTTTTTTGTGAAATGTATCTGGTCATGTTCCCGTTCAAAGCCATTTCCACAGGTACAAAACATACCAAACCAATCACGATGAGGCAGAGTCCAGAGCAGGGGGTGTGGAAACCTCCGGCCCCGTGGCGTTTCACGGCCCTTTGAACCCTTTTATCTAGCCCGGCACACGATTTCAAACAAATGACTACAATTAAAAACTCGTAGGTCAAAAACACTGACAGACACTTTTCTTTAATGAAATTGGCTGCTGTGAAAAAAAGTGGATGCTGAATGTTAAGGTTTTCAAGTGAAATAGATGAATGATTATTTTTTTGTAGAAGTGACAAGCAAACCCGTGTGTTTTTCTATTCTTTTTTTAAAATTTTGAATTCATTTTTGTCCTTTATTTGTTAGCTTTTATGTTTTTTTATTCTTTTTCAAACATTTTTTAAATTGATCTTTTTCCCCTATTTATTTTTTCATGCATTTAATTTTTTTATTTTCTTTTTCTTACTTTTTAAAATTATTTTCTGTTCCTTTATTTCTGTGATTAGTTTTTTCTTATTTTTCTTTTTTAATTAATTTTTCTTTTTTTAAATATTTTTTCCATTTATTTATTTATTGATGTGTTTAGCTGTGCATTTAGCCTGTGGTGCAGGCAGTGATTAAGTCAAGTCTTAAGGAGCAAGCGTGTGAAGCCAGAGTAGCTGAGAGGACGATGCGAGCTGATAAAGTTGGCGTTTAAAAGAGCAGAGGCAACATTATGAGAGCAAGATTAGTGGTGGTGAAGAAGAAGAAGGTGCAGAAGCAGGTGAGGGTGGAGGAGAAGAAGAAGGTGACTCTTCAACTGTTTGGTGTAATTCCAACAGCAATATCACACTGGAGGTCTTGGTGGTGTACAAAAAGGCTTCCAGCGCACTTTGTTGGT
>JBAMYA010116022.1:0-18796 GCA_037176975.1 Arrhamphus sclerolepis
GCCTCTTACAGAAGAAATTACAGGTCTGTGAGAGCTAGAAATCTTGCTTGTTTGGAGGTGACCAAATACTTATTTTCCACCATGGTTTGCAAATAAATTCTTTAAAAATCAGAAAATGTGATTTTCTGATTTTTCTTTTCTTATTTTGTCTCTCATAGTTGAGGTATACCTATGATGAAAATTACAGGCCTCTCTCATCTTTTTAAGTGGGAAACTGGCACAACAGGTGGCTGACTACTTTTTTGCCCCACTGTAAGACTGTAGTAAAGAATCAAATCATACCAATGCATTTATAATACAGAAAACTTTATCTGTGAACCAGAAATATTGGATATAATGAAAATTATAAATCAGAACACTCGTCTTTGAAATGAAAAAAATAATCATCTCAGGAGTCAAAGGAACAGTTTTTGTTTTTAAACAAAAAAACAAGAACTCAGACCATGTCCATCTTCTTTAACGTTCTCCAGCGATCCTTTAGATTCACATTTGTCCTGTCTTTAAAGGAGTAATATGCTTTTATCTTGCTCCAGTTGCCCTCTCCAAATTTCTCGACTCCTTCTTTTAACATCCGAGTCTCCCCTTCAGTCCACATCTGAAACAGAAGCATCAGTTTACATATGTAAACATGGACTATTTTAATCAGTCACGTGCCACTTAAAATGCAGCTACATGACAAAAGAAATTTATATAAATGGTACATTTTTGAATAGTATGAAGTCAGGAAAAGAATAATAATGGGGCCTTTAACTTGTTATCACTGCAACTCAAGTTATTATTGCTTACCTTCTTTCTGTGTCCTGAATTTGAAATGCTGCTCTCGTTTGATCCTTTGAGACAGGGGGGAAATGGTGTTTAACAAGCACGACTTTCAAAAATGATTTAACATAAGATAGATTTAAGATACTGAAATAAACATTACTGGTGCCCTTTTGTGGGGGGAAGTAAAGTTCCTCATCACTCCATGTAGCCTTACTCTCCTTTGCATTATTGAACAATACTTTCCTGAGAACAGAGGAAGAGTTTGTCATTTGCATGACATCCTGATTTTTTATTTTATATTACAACTGAAATATTGAATTGATGTGAATTTATCAAGTTACAAGCTGCTGAGTGTCATCAGAGCTTTCATTGTCATTACTGAATGACCCCCAGAAGTTCAACGTGCCTAGCTGAAAGCCAGGATGTTGGCTTTGTTGTCTTTACTAACCATTTTGAGAGGGAGGGACCTGCCTCTTTAGCAGAGTCTTTATGAGGAGTAGAACTCCTTTGAGGGACAGAGCGACGAGGGGACGGGAGGTTGGGGGAGCTGTCCAATGCTGAGTCTGTGATACAGATGTCATCTACATCACCTGGATCGCTGCGTTTAGGGGAAGTAAAAGTTTGTTACATGTTCATCCACACCAGCAGCCATAACACTGAAATCAAGATACTGATATTGTATTTACAGTTGCTTAGTTGGAGAATTCCTGGGTGATTGTTCAAGGGTTCTCTGTGTGGGTGTTTTGGAAGAGTCCAAGAGCTCCGGTGAATCTTCTTTGTCATCCGATAAGCGTTTTGACTTTCTGTAGAGAGAATGACAGTTACGAAAATTTATTTTTAAAAAACAGCCTTTGCAGACAATTTTTTTTAAACCTTGAATCATATTGTCAAAAGATGTAAAAATAAAAACAGAAAAAAATAAATAAACACAGGTTTGGAATTCAATTTTTGCATCTTCAGGTATTACGGCTCTCACTTAAAGTTTCACCCAAACCACTTAAAACCTGACACTAAAGTCCTGCTTTTCACCTACATTTTTTCTATGGCTTCCACACATCACTGCAGTCCTATCAAAAACTCACTACCTATCAAGACTATTTTAAATTATTTTCAAAGTAGTGACAAAGTCCAAATTATCTACAGAATACCTACTGTTGGACTAAACGCTGCTTCATGGATGAGATACCATGAAGACACCTTTAGCCAAATTAAACTGTGTACACACAAGAAACATACATAGCCCACTAAATTGACAAAAAAAAACACTAGTTATAATGACAAAATTGATCAGGAGACAATAAAATACAAATGTTGTACCAACTGAAGTCTGATATAATGTATAGAATTTTATTTTTTTAGTTACACAAATTAAGACAATATGAAATAAACCAAAGACGTAACTGAATGGAGCAAAACAGCAAATGTTGTGGTACTTGCTCCTTACTATGATAGTGATTTTGTTCTTTATTGTACCTGGCAACTTCATAATGAGTGATTAAATTCAACAATATAATTATGTCATCTAGTCCAGAAGTAGATTCATTCATTCCTCATCTTGTTTTATAATTTGGAACAACTATAATGCTGTGAGTCTTGATTTCTCCTATATAGTGGTTGTGGGTGGTTCTTGCTCATTCCAATGGAAGTAACCTAAATGTAAACTATAATGTAAATAAGTACACCAATTGCCTCTCTGAATTCATGGTAGTACAACATCAATAATTTAAGTCAAGCATGTGATGTGGAGTATATTTGGACATACCTGAGTGATCTATTGGACTGGTTATGGAGGTTCTCAGCATGCATTTTCCTATTGCCCCCACAGTAAAGGGGAGAGTCCTCAAAATCTGAAGAGAATTCAGCCGCACTAGCTGAAGCCCTGTACGACAGAACAAGCTGTTACATATTGGTATAAACCCACTAAAAGACACATTGCTGTAACAATTATGTAGGTTATTAGGGCATGCATTTATAAAAAGTGACTGTTAACAGTAGGAAATTTTATTTGTGAACTTACCTGTTGATTGTTCTGCTGGTTCTTCTGGGGCGCTTTCGTGTGGGCATAGGAGGCTCTTTTTCTGTAACTGGGCACAGCAATTCTTGTGAGTCCTTTGCCGTGGATATACTTGGTGCCTGTAGTGTCTTCTCTGTTTTGATGTCCATTTCCAGTTCCTCTGGAGCAGCTGTGCATTGTGAGCTTGGCTGACTGTCTGGTTCAACCACCAGCCGTGCCACAGTAAAAAGTTCCTTTGAGAGCGAGCCTTCCTGTGTTTGAGGTTCAGAATCTGTTTGTGGTGGCTGGTCTGCTGGGGACGCTTCCATAGGGCTGCATACATCTCTCTGACATGGCCCTTCTTGCTCTGAGCTCAGATTAGTGCCTCTGTTATAATCAACTGTGAGATGGTCACAAAGATCCGCTTTGTCCTGTCCCTCTGTTTCCAATTCTTGCTCCAACTGAGCAAATGTTATTCCCTCTGAACCTGAAGCAAGAGCTTTGTAGGCAGCTTCGAGTCTGACCCTCTGGATTATGAAATGTTTACTGGAAAATAATATCAAGACAGAAACAGCTTTAACCTCGTTGACTGATTCTGAATTATTCTAAACAATCATTTTTAACTACAAAACAATGTCTGGAATGACCAAAATAGCTATAAAAGAAACAACCACTTCAGATTATGTACTCAAGTTATAATGATTGGTACCAGGGCATTAATAAAGCTAATGAAGGGAAGACCTCATTGCTTTCTTCAGTTCTTTCTAACAATGGAAAAAAAGGGATGAATTGCTTTCATAATCTACAAGACAGGACATTTAAAAAAATCTGCATTGTGAGATATTAAGACAGAAGAGGCATTTGGAATTTGTTGGATTTTTACTCCTCTGCAGCCCCCTGTACATCGATATTGTGGCATTAATCTGTGATTATAGCGACTGACAAGTGTGTGCTTTGGCAACTGCTGTAACTAGCCTATTTGAAATTAAATGAGGAGAGAAAATGTACCATGATCTGAACTGGGCTTTGTTCTCTTGTGGACTGGAGGACAGAGGACCAGGTTCATCTTGCTCATCAGTTCCAGATGCTTCGTCTTCCTGCTCTGCAAGTCTTTGTTCAATAATCCTCTTTGCAGCCTAGTGCACACAAACATTAAAATAAACAAACAAGTCTACAGTATTGCACTTGATCAACAAATTAACAGTGTCACATAAGATAATGTGTTCACATTCATAAAGACTATTCAGTGGTAAATAATTGATTCAAATGTCTTATTTATTGTTATTGAAGTTTGATAATTTGGGTAACGAGTCAGTTTCAAAGTTAATGTCTTCACTCATCCAAATTTTGCAATTTAGGAATTCATTTGCAAAATCTCACTGACAAAAAGAAAGCTAGAAAGATTTTTGTCAAATATGTTGATCTTAATTCACAACACGCATACCTTCTGGAGAAAGGGGGCACTGAATGAGCAGAGTGTCAGACAAAAAGCAAGGATCTCCTCCTTGAACTGCTGGAAGTTGATTAGCTTGATGGCGTCATGTTTTTTACTTTTTAGAGAGATGAGATCCATAAATACAGCCCTCTAAAGAGAAAACAAATATTCAGTAATGCAAGATGGATGACAGACTACCATAACAATTAAATCAAGACTGCTTAAAATGAAATATGAATTAAAAAAAACAAACAAAATTGTACAAAACTATTAAATACAATTATAAACATCAATGTAAGACAAGTCTTAGATATGTCCCCCCACCACCCTGCACACCTCCTGCTCAGCCTGCTTCCTTCAGGGAAGCAGGAATATAAAAGGCAGAACTACCAGAATGAAAAACAGTTTCTTCCCATGAGCTGTAAGGCTTTAAAAAAAAAAAAGAAAGAAAGAAAAAAAGAAAAAAGCTCAGTGTGAGCGTTCATTAAGAGTCCTATTATTTTTAGGATAATTTTTTTAACCCATTTCTAAATTCTTCATATACACACACTGTGCAGCTTAATGCACCTTAGTCGGAGCAACAGCAGCTTCATTGCATGGGTGTCTGTACAATGACAGTAAAGTCTATATATATGTACATGTCTCTAAGGTTAAAGACGTGATCGCATGATGCTGAAGTTGCTTTGAACTGAACAATGATCCACAACAGGAAGTAAATGTGGTCTAGACAGATTCTTTGCATCCTCCCTGGCTGCACACAAAGTTGTTGTTTTTATTCTTTAGAGAGCACCATTTCCTGGTAAGTACTGAATTTAAAATTTTCTGTGCAGACCAGGAACTGCAGAGAAGAAAATGGGGTGGCTCCATCTGCTGGAAACTGGTTGGAAGTTTTGGGGCTTGCCGGTGGGTGTCAGCATCAGGTATGACTACTGTTTTTTTTTTTTTTTTAATGGAAGCATGAGCAAATTATTGATTGATTATTCCAGAGTTGTCACTGCTTCTACTTGATAATCAGCTGACAGGAACTCAACACCATCCAGCTGCTTCATGTCATTTTCCCACCCATGTCACTAAGTAACACACAGCATGCAAACACTCAACAAATAATTAGAAATGTTGCAACTGGAAAATTTCTTCTACAGTTCGTATTTGTCTATCATGCCCATTGATGAAAAGTAATTTACAGGTATCGGTGTATTATACACTTTGACCCTTTTTGCTTAAGCAGACCTACTGTATTATGTAATCTTCAGAAGAAACTAAACAAAAAGATGGCAGAATTTATCCCTCAGGTGGTCCATCTCAAAGTGTACAAAACACTTAAGTGGACACGTCTCATAACCTGGTCAGGAGTCCACCAGTGTAATAAATGGTACTCCTCTAAAGTATTGTATAGTATAGTGTTGACTGTTTGGTATGTTTTGATTGTACAGTAAAAAGGCACCACTTGAGTTCAATCAGTTGGTCAGTCAATGCTGCCTAAAGCTAAATTTGCACTGTCTGAGCAAAAAAAAAAAAGTCACACTAAAATTTCTTTGGCATCATTTTGATAAGCTTCTACAATGTAAACATTTTATTCAAACATCTTTTCTATTCTATCTTATATTCAAACATCTAGTTAAGGGGAGGGGGTCTAATTTGGTATTTAAATTTTAAGATTGTTATTATCAGTGTGAATGCAGCTGCTAAGAAAGTACAGCTGAAACGTTGATTTAAAAAAAAAAACAAAAAAACTCACCTTGCCACAAATTCCTTTGGGAAAGTGTCTGTTGAGCACTTCTTTGGCTTTATCAAATTCACTGTTTTTGATTAAAAGTCCCACAATCTAAAGACAGAAATACATTTTTTAGGCAAATAACCGTTTTACTTTCTTAAAAAGGTCATCTTTATTTTCTGACTATTTTTCCCTAAAATACTACAAAGACGTATATAAAACCTGGTTAACAGGGCTAAAAATCCTCCAGCTGAACCAGACTGAGGGAGGGGGAAATATGATCTGTCATGCTGAACATCACCAGAATTCAACATCAAGACAAATTGGTGTATAAGACCCCCCTTTCACATAAACAAACTGTCATCTATCAGATAACTATGTCCAAAACCAAACACTTCAGTATTAGATTGATTTAGGTTGTAAGAAACAGCTTCATTTTCACTACAAATGTTTCAAAAGCACCACAGACAAATGCAAAGAACATTTGTGCCACATGTTGCTGAAGGTTGATAAATTACTGAGGTGGACAAATTCCCAGTGTTTTTTTTCTCCTCAGCAACAGACACAGATGGATGATAGAGATTTTGTTTGGAGCTTTTTTCCTCAAAGAAAAAGGGGGTATTTTTTTTTTGGCTTTTGTGTAAATGGGTGAAACAGCTGACCAAGTACATTAACTGAGCACATGAAAAATGTAAAGCATTTACCATCTCTTTAATTGAAGCGCAAACACGCTCACAGTCCTCGTGTGAAATATTGAATTTCTCAATCATGTTCTCCAGCAAATTTAAGGCCGATTCCAGTGGAGTTATAGGCTGATCATATTCAAACTGCAGATCTGCAGGAAGAGATTGTATTGTTTAGTCACTATGAATAGGATCAGATGTATACTCTCACTCGAGTCGTAGAAAATTAACTACCTTTTTGATTATTTAAATATGATGTGAAAAAAAGAAAACAGCTGAATTATCAAAGAACATTCTTTATGCATGATAAATTAATATTTTGAGTAATTAGGTCTAACATAATTAAGGTGAACACTGAACATGTTTATTGTTAGGTACGTAACTGCTACTTTTTACTATGTCAGCAAATGGGCTTATTTTATTGTATTCCAACATCTATAAATAGAAACATATGTACAAAATATATGGCGCATTTCCTGTACAAGTATTTGTAAAATAGTCTGAGAAAATTGCAATCTAATGTTGAACTCACCAAGATTCTCTCCTTCATTTATACGGGAGAGAAACTGAAGGACTCTTATCTTTAACGCCATATCATCAGTGGACTCCAAGGGACGCCCCAGGACAACTGAAAAATAAAATAAATAGATAAAACAACAATAATAAAAAAAAAACTTGTGTTTTTTTTGTTTTTTTAAAGTAAGCACATGAACTTTATTTCTTCTGAAACGTTAACATGCATAAATTCATCACCAAGAATGCATGTTTAGTATAGTTACTTAAATAATTAAACTGCAGCTGTAAGAATAGCACAAATCCTTCTAATACTTGGCTGTTAGGGCATGCCACTGCCAGTCACTTGTAATGAACTGTGCACATAAATTGTGTCGTTTTTATTGACCAACGCCATGCGCATACATATATATATATATATATATACACATATATATATACATATACATATGTGTGTGTACTCCTGTTATAGTGGCTGACATAAGTTTTCTTGTAGCTTAATATTCCACTTTACATGCTGGCGTAACTAGCTGCTAGTGATGTGATTGAGGAGCTCGCATTTGCAGGACGAACCTTGAGCTTTCTTCCACTTTGATTTAGTTTGTTGAATAACACCTGAGGCCTGGTACGTTCATTGAAACTATTCATAATGGGCCAGTACAACTTTTTGGATAGTTAACAGGTAGGTAGCACCTCGTAAGTTAGTAGAGGAACAGCTAATTAATCTAGCCTAACTCGGCGGGTAGTAATCATGACAATAAGAAAAAAAAAACTTACTGTCAAGTACATCTCTTATAGCACAAAAGTCCGCGTACCGGTCACATCTAAAGAACTCCAGTGCCAGGAATGAATAATAATCCACTACCCAGCGATTAACGACGGGTTCAACACCAACAACACTTTCTGTCGTAGCCATATTCCCGCTGCTTCTTCTTCTTCTTCACTTGATTTTACTAACGGTTGGAAAGGTACTTGAGGATGCAACAGCGCCTCCGCTCGAGCGACACGTAAACTGCTTTAGAGATGAGGAGAAGCAATCAGAGCGTGTGTCAGAGCCCAGCACTAAACCCCATCACCCTTTAAACTGAAATGCTCTCAAAAAGCCGTATGTCTTGGTGACTGGTGTCTTTTGTACTTATATAACTTCTAACAGAGTTATGTCATTTATAAAGAGAACAAAAGCATTAAAATAATAGTAATAAAAAACAACATTTGATTCTAAGTAGACAATAACTTGACAAAAATACCCAGAAGGCAAGACCATTTTTCGCATCTAGAAGAAAATGCTGTCAACATGTATTTATCGTAAACAAACATTTATACAGTTTGCTTCATGATTAGCATGGTAGTTAGCATGGTTTCCTCATAGCAAGAAGATTTCTGATTCAAGTCCTGGTGGTGGCACTTCTGTGTAAAGGTTTTTCTCTGGGAACTCCAGCTTTTCTCCCAGGTAATAATTAATACAAATTATAAAATATACAGTAAATAATTTTTGTTTTAATAGTTTTGTTCGAGACCACACTGTGTCATCTTCCAATGGTTTCACCTTTTGATGTTGAAGCAGGAGATGTTCCCGGAAGTGTCAAATGTATTTGTCTGGTTTTCGGTTGTGTCAAATCTTGTGTGCATGTAATCTGATATGTAGTCTGTTGTCACTTCCCCTATATATTGTTTAGCAGAGGTGTCCAAGCTCAGTCCTCTACTGTCCTGCACATCTTAGAAGTTTCCCTGCCACAACACACCTGATTGAGATGAATGGATTGTTAACAGACTTGTGCAGATCTTGAGGACAAGCTAATGATGATCTGTTCATTTGAGTCAGGTGTCTCATAGATCGTTTGTAATTTCTAATTTTTGTTTTATTAGAAAATTTTGTGATTTTAGGATAAAAAGCTAAAATTATACAAAATTTGCAATTTTATAATTTTGTTGTTAAAAGTTGATGGCTTCCAATAAACAAATTACTTTTAAAAAAATGTTTAAAAGTCACAATTTTATGACATTTGTGACTGTATGATAAAAAGTTTTGGTTGGTCAAAAAAAAAAGCACTGATCTTTCAAATTGTGAAATTTGACATCAAAATGGGCTTTTTTCTTTTAAAAAAAGTGATTTTGGTACAAAACTCTCAATTTTATGATAAAGGTCATGCGATTTTAAGACAAACCTTTTACAAAAATTGCCAAATTCACTTTTTTACTGTGAAAAGGTTCTATCTTGCGAAATTTCACTGTTACGCGGATGACACCCAGCTCTATCTGTCCACCAAACCTGATTCCATTCTTCCTCCTTCTTCCCTTACCCTCTGTTTAGCTGAAATCAGATCATGGTTTTCCTCAAATTTCCTTAAACTCAACAGTAACAAAACAGAGTTTCTTCTGGTTGGATCCAAATCCACATTATCAAAAACTGAGAATTTTTCAATCACTATTGACAACTCCTTGGTTCCACCTTCCCCACAGGTCAAAAGTCTGGGCGTCATCCTTGACAGCACTCTGTCTTTCAACTCACATCAGTAATGTCACTCAGTCTGCATACGTCCATCTCTCACCCCACATACCACTGTTATTCTTGTCCATAGCCTGGTTACTTCCCGGATTGATTATTGTATTCATTACTAAATGGCCTTACTCAAAAATCTCTCCATAAGCTCCAACTAGTCCAGAACTCTGCTGCCCGTATTATCACTAGGATCCCTCCATCTACCACATCACTCCTCTTTTGCAGCAGCCTCACTGGCTCCCAGTTAAACACTGCATTAACTTTAAAATTCTTCTGTACACATTTATTGCCATTCACCTTCCCCGCCATATCTGTCTGACCTGGTTCACATCATCACTCCATCTCGCTGCCTCAGATCTTCCTCTACTCTTTCTCTTTCTGACCCTTCTTTCCGTCTCGCCACCATGGGGAGCAGGACCTTCAGCTGCTCTGCTCCTCGGCTATGGAATTCATTACCTCCCGACTTAAGGAACAATACTTCCTTTTCACTCTTTAAATCAAAACTCATCTGTTCAAACTAGCATACTTATCATAACCGGTTCCTTTTGCCATTTCACTATGAATTGCTTTTTGTAGATTGTGTGTTTTATGCTTGTTATTTTAATATTTTAATATTGCATTGTGTACAGTGTCCTTGAGTGCTTTGAAAGGCCCTTTTCAAATAAAATGTATTATTATTATTATAGTTGTTATGAATTTGTCATTTTACAAGTGAACTGTCAGTGAACTGACTTTTTTTTACAAGAAGAGTTTGTGACTTTAGTTCAAACCCTCAATTTTATGATAAAAGCCTGGAAGTTTGTGAAATTTTAAGATTTTATGTCACAAATTCACTTTTTTTTGTATTTTATGACTGAGTCCAGGAACTAGTTTGAAATCTGACAGCTGGCTGAGAAAATAAAGAATAACCAGCCCCTTAATGGTAACCATGATGACAATGTGCCCTGGGACTGACACCACTGGTTTAGACGTTTTGGGTGTGTCCAACTGGGAGAAAGCCTTGAGACAGACTCACAACATGCTGGAAAGATTTTATCTCTTGTCTGGCCTGGGAACACCTTGGTGTTCTCCTGGAGGAGCTGGAAGAGGTCGCTGGGGAGGAGGAGGTCTGGGCTTCTCTGCTTATTGTGCTGCCCATGTGACCTGAACTTGGATAAACAGCTGTTAATGGATGGGTGGTCGAGGTTCTCCAACTTCAAGTGCTGTGAGATGGTCATACCTGGAAAACTGAATGTCTCCATAGTGCCCAGAGTACCATCAAGGATACCGTTCCTCCTCCTTTTACTGTGGGGCTGAGGCACGTCAGTGCAGCATCTGCAGTAATGAGGACTCTGTGTCAGTCTGTTGTGGTGAAGAGAGAGCTCAGCCTAAAGTGGGTTGTGACCAAAAGAACAAGACTGCAGTTACACACAACTAAAAAGGATGGTTGTACTCTCCCTTACAGTTAAGTGGAAGATAAGTCATGGATTTAAAAAAAAAAAAAAGCAACTTAATGCTTAAAGTTCCCAAATACTTTGACTGTGAAATTACTTGTCTTTAGATCTCAAAATGTATTGGAAGGTGGTAACTTGGTCACAAACTCTGTCCAGTCAGAGGGCTGGTAGCTTCGTCATCTTCACATCCACTGCAGCTTCTGTACTGACCTCCCACTCTTAAATGAGTTATACTGTCATGTCATCTGACACTGTTGAGGCCACCACCTTTTACTGAGCTACAAGCAGATTTGCATCACTGAAGAATGAAACTCGTATTATACAGTATCGGGGTTCCCACTCTTTCTCTGAAATTATTTTCCAGGACATTTTCAGATGCAGAGACCAGTTATCACGTCATCCACTAGAACACATTCCCCTGTCCCCCCTCATTTTTTGAAAGTGTTCTTTTCTACAGTTGTAACTTACTTTTACCCAGATTCTTTCCATGATTTCCTTAAAAATCATGACCTGCTTAATCAATTTTTATCTTTGTTAAATCATGAATTTTCAGTCTTAGGATTTTCTGAAACTTGGTTGACTGATGAGCTGAAATCTCTCTGACATCCCAAATTATAATGCTTTACACCGTTGTAGATGGAGGTGAATCTACATACCTACACAATAAATATCAATTCAAACATATGATCTTCCTCTCAAGCCTGAATGCTTCTATAAATACCTGTAACATTTCCATAAAGTTGTTTGCATTATTTTCCCTAACGGGATCTGAAAAGTCACAAAAGTCACTCTCTTGACATAGTCAACTGGAAGCACTGGGTTGCAGAACTGCTCGAAGCGGAAATGCAAATTTGACTGGCTGGTAGCCTAATGCGGCGCACTGTGTCTTATGTTGCCAGACAACAGACAAGTGCTCACATAACTTTTAACCCGTTTGCATTTGGTCACAAGGCAGGGGGAGGAGAAATAATTTTCCAGGACAAATCAACTGTTTCCAGGACATTTGACATTTTTTCATGTTTTCCAGGAAATCGGTCAATCATTTTCCAGGTTTTCCAGGAAACCCTGAACATTCTGTTGCATTTAGTGCCCAGAATTAAATCCTATGAACTCTGAAAAGCAAGCATGGTAGACAGTAAGTCACAATTTATTGTTTTGATTTATTCAAGTTTATTATGCAAAAGAATGACAATGATATGACACGATATTTTGACACATTTAAAAAAATCTAATAAAACATTCCATTTATATGTTATTAATAGTTACCTTTACACTTTGTTTATAAAGCTGAGGGACTTTGTTCTTGAAGAAACATTCTCTCTGAGGGGTTTGAAACAAAATCTTTGTCAACTGTTCATGGTGGTGTTAATGATAAATCTGTGAGCAAACATCCATCCTGTTACCGTAAATCACAGATGCCCATTTTTCTAAGCAAACACCCTTTAAGTTAGTGTGAAAACGCTTTGACAACATAGTGTTGTATCAACAGTTTTGCACAATGTTTAACAATCATCTCGGTGACTGAATCGCACAGCATAAGGTAGAGAAAATGCAATAATAAAAAAAAACAAGAAAAACAAACAAAAAAAATTACGCAGATTCACCTACTGAGCATGAATGTATAATTATACACCCTGTATGAATATCACTTTAACAGCAACATCTGAGTTTGATCCTGAAGCAAATGTATCCTATTGTCAGATACTCACGTACAACAAAAAGGCTTGTCCAAATTACACCAGTCAGCATCACATATACCCTGTCATTACAGCAGTGTTCGTCAATTTGGAATTAATTGATACTTTACTACTTCATACAAATACAACTGCAGCAACATCAGACTCGTTACCCACAAGTCCCGCTCCAGAGATTGTTCTCTATTTTAATGGCATCTTGTGTTAAATAGACTCCAGTTGGCGTGTTGGCTCAGGATGTCACTATGCAACCATCTTTAACAGCATACTTGATTAACAGATTTGTGCATGTGTAAAACGATAAAACATCTCTCTTTTTCAGACATAACTTTAACTTTCAGTTTCACACTTACATGATTATTTGACAGCATGAGTTTGGCTTAACAATACTCATTTTTATTGATATATTTAAGGATAAAGCAACTGTTGAATGAACTGTGGTGAGCATATAGGATCATGATACCGTTTTAATAGAAAGAAACCCAGAAATTTATTGCTGCAGGGATGCAGTCCACCACAACAAATTAGAAATGAGTGTCCATCACTGATAAAAGTCCTCTGATATCAGTTAGGGCTCACAGTGCTGACCCCTAATCCTGAAAACAAAACCAGATGTTACACATTCTCATGACAACATATTTTGTAAACCACTACAGCCTTACAGCACACAACATGATCATTTAGTGTAAACAGTGGAGAGTTTCTCCTCCTGAAGACCACAGGTGAGAAGAATCTGCAGAATATTGTCCAGCGAGCCACAGACAGAAATTCTTATTGTAAGACAATACCAGCCGAGGAGCTGACACTTAACTTAAAATACTGAACTTTAGATTCAAAGGTGTTGCATTCATCCCGAGCTAACCAGGCCATTACTTACATAAGAGTAAAATTAGGAGATGGACACCTTCGTACATTTGGAAAAATTACAGTATCTTGCTAGCTCTTTCACTTGACTGCTTGATTTTAAACACTGGGGTCAGTGCTCTGATAAGTATGTCAAAGTGCCTGCTCCTGCCCTGTCACTACATGTTACAGTCCTAAATCTTCCAGAGTGGAAATTAGGATCTTCTGAGCGCCCCGAGACTTTGTTTCGTATAAAAGCTTGTATAATGAGCCCGCTACCTCAGCCTTTTTTAGCTGAGCACTTTCTTTTTAAACCTAGAGGCCAACTTCACAAAAGGGTTTGGATCAGACAGAGCTCACAATGAGCCAATCTGGGCTATGCTTCCAAGTTCTCCTTTTTTAAAATGTTGCAAAGAATCTCTAAGGAGCATGCAAAGGAATTGCTTCTTGAAACGTGGCTCCATCTCGAGGGTTTCTGAGGTTGTTTTTCAGAGTTTAAATGCTATGAAATCTTATTCAGAGTTCGTGTATACAGATTCCTACTACACACAGACATAACCTTTAGTTTCTGACACAGAGAGGAAAAACAAGTACGAGGGAGAACAATTCAGACTAAGTACCATCCAGTCTTCAAGAAAACACAAGGAGGCATTTCAGTGGTCACAGAAATGCTATAGATGCTGACCAGCACGTAGGAGTGGTGAGATGGCAAATAGATACAATTTAATATAAAACTTTTTTTTTCTTACTTTTTTTTATAATCCAAATGACAATTGAAGAAAAAAACAAAAAAAAAAACAGTAGTCATCTTCAGTGAGGCATAATGGTCAACAGTTGAGGAGTGGTCATGATGATGAAAACTCAGCAGTTATTAAAAAAAAGAGAAAATAAAGGAATATTAATTTTCTCTGCTTTGCATTCTCCAAAAAGTATCAGTTTGAGCTCAAAGAAGGAAAACCATAACAAAGACGATGAAGAGATAGTAAAAGCCACTCAGTCCTCTTGAAAATGAATAAGGCTTCTGTTCACAGTTGCATGTTTACCAATTTGAGGATGATGAAAGCCCTACTTTCAGGCAGAGATGCTGACTGATTGGGCTTTTATACATGCAAATTAGAGGCCCAGTTCAATCTTTGATATCCTCCATATTGGGGCTTTTATCGATAGTTGTGTAAGTAGTACACGTCTTTGACTGCACTTCCCTTATCTCGGTCCAATGAAGGAGTTACAAGCATCTCCCAATGTTGATCGTCTTGTCTGGCTGTGGAGGCGGGGAGGAGGGGAGGTATATGCTGCTGGTACATCCTCTAGAGATCCAATTTTTCCACTCTCACATGTGCAACAAAGTAAACAAACTCCTTGCGCTCCGTTTTAAAAAGTGCGGGAGCTCGGTTCCCACAGCGCCTTGGACAGTCCAGAATAAAAGACTCACTTCAGCATGCTTTTCCGAGAAACACAAAGACAAACCAAAATTCTGCTCACGTAAGGATAAATATTCCAGTTGTTCTGGATACTTGTGTCCAGCATCGAAGGTGTTGGATGTATGGCAGCATGTTAAAAATGAAAACAGAAGCTGAGTGGTGGTCATGATGCACCGGGGTTCCACTGTAGCAGCCTGTCTCTCCTGTCACCCACACAAGGAGGACAGCCTCAGGGAGAAGAGGTCTATCTTTGCCGCAGCAAAAGACGGGCACGCAGCCATGTGTTGGTGGTCTGTATCAGTCTGTCTTGCTTGTCAGACAGAAAACTCTGACCCGCCACGACGACTCTGGGTCAACAGCAACAGACGCCGCAGACGGAGGCCGGTGAATGGATTGCACCATAGAAGAGACGGCGGACCCCCAAAAACAGCTTTCATTCCATCCCACCTCATGTGACGCTCCCATGTCGGCTTCTCGTTTTTAAGACGTTCAATCTCCTACAAAACATTCAAACCAGTTTGGTATAAATATAAAGATACATGTACTTTTAAAAAACATTACCCATATATTCGTAGAGTCAAATTTTAACTTTTTGAAACTCAAGTTCCCCTTATGTCACCTCTTCTCTAACCATTCTCACTTCCAGGATTGCGACATGAACACTGACCGTTTCATCGTTGCAGATGGAGTGGATTTGTGTGCCAAACATTACGGCTGTAAAAGTGAGGAAGAGGATGGCTTCTAGACAGAGGAAGATCAGCAGTAGAACAGACACCCCTGGAGAAAAGTCACTGCACTCTGATCATAAAAAAGAGAGGAAGACAGATTTAATTTTCCGTTTCACCGAACAACTAACATCCATGAGGGGAAAAAAAAAACTATGTTGAAAAGGGTGATTCAAAAAAAGTCATATGTAATATAACTGTTTGAATTTAAAAGACAGAACCGGGCTCCCAAGAAAATCCTGCAAAGTGTAAATAAACAGGAAATGTTTATTTCCCCAAGAAATCCTCTTTTTTTTGTTTGCTCTTAGTAATATCGCAGCCCTCTATGCTGCAAGAATTTGAATCTGAAGTTCAGTGACTAAGTGCAAAACTCATTCTGCAGATCACAGTCGAAGTCTAACTTTTATGGATGAATATGATCATCAATTATCTTCATATCTTCCAAAAAGACACAGTACAGCAATAGATCTTTGATGGTTGTGCTGGAGAAATCCAATGATCTGTGAGGAGCACCTATTCTTATAGTGGTAAAAATTCTCTTTCTCTGCCCCACTATTTTTTGCGCATTCCTCTCATTGGATCAGCTTCTTCAAGAGACATATATAAAGATTTCTTTCCCACGGCATTTTACATTACTAAAATAGTAAATGCTGCACAATCTTACCATTCCACTGAACTTTAATACATGTGAAGAAGTGCATACCACTGAGGCCCAGGGCATGGGCAGAAATCAAGGCTATGTACATCTGTGGAAACAAGAACACAAAAAAAGAGCTTGAGATGTCACATACAAAATACAAACAGAAGCCATTCCAAAAACATCCTGATCTGTCAATTTTGATGTGTTGTATATTATATGTAGTCAAACACTGAAGCTCAAAGGTTGTATTGTGTGATGTACCTCTGGTTAAATACAACTTCTCCATCTGTGAAAGTCTGAGCAAACAAAATTTCACTTGCAGTTGACTTTCTGCTACTGAGCCATGTAGGAGTCATTTTTCTTTCTTCAAAAAGTTCTAGTCAGCATTTAAAGTCATAAAAGAATGCTGATGTTCTCAAGAGAGTCACAGGAAGCAAAGAGAGCACACTTAATGTCGTCCTGTTCTTGTTTTGCACTACTCCTGAGCTGTATTTGTACTGGCAATTTGTGTACTGTTAACTGAAACCCGAGTCCTCTTGTATAACGAAAAAGAAAATAAATCGGGTGATTTTAATAAACTTTTATAGATAAAAATGACTGACAACAAACACCAACAACCTTTGTGTACTTACAGTAAAAAGAACAAAGAATCTCTGATTCTTTTCTCCCACACAGTTATTGACCCAGGGACAGTGATGATCCATCTTCCGAATACATCTTTTACAAATACTGCAGGAAGGGGACATATGTTAATGCATGGCAAACATGACGCTAACCCAGATACTATCAAGTACAGAGCTCCTGTAAATACACATGAGCAAATGTTTCTAAATGTACTTACTGGATACTATAAAACAATGTTGAAACAGAGCTTTTTATATTGCTTCTTTGTGTTTAATTTCCCACAGTGATTATGACCCGTCACTCAAGAGGTGATCTGAATGTGAGTTTTAAAAGGTGTCCATTTCAAACGACTTTGACACAAGTGCTTCTGCAGAACCTAAGTGATGCAGTTGCATATACGCTTCAGATCTATTTATTCTTATTTTGCAGACATAAACTCACTGAAAGAGACAGTACATCTCTTTTTGTTCCCTGGTTGCATGTAATAAAAAAAAAAATTACCATTTCCTTTCCAGAGGAGTAGAAGCACAAAGTGAGTTACAGTGGGGGCTACAAAGCAGCGCAGCAACACTCGACAATGGATAGTTCTGACTTACCTTTGTAATACAATAAATGAACAATCAAAATTCTTTCCCAGTCCCCACATGAGTAATCTGTGTGCTTTGAAACAGTCCCACCCCATCTTCAATTTCACTGCCCAGCTCTAGCCGTGTAGCTGCAATCTGAACGGCTGACATGAGAGTTGAAGCATGAAAGGAAAACGTCCTAACTTCTGAAGGAAGCAACAGTGACGCTGTGACACTCAGATCCCACAAGCACAGTCAATGGACAGCAGTGCTGAGGACGCTCCCGGCATGTACGTACAAACAATGTAAGGAGCTTTTTCGGCTTCAGCTTTGTCCTGATGTGCAAAACCTTAGAACTAAAACATGCGTACTTTCCTTTTCACAGGACTGTGACTGCAGTAAGTGACGCATTCTAAATTATGTGCCCGAAAACATACGAGGAAGACAGAGAAAGACCTAATTTGCTGCTCAGTCGCTGTCTGCTGTGCACACAGTGTCATACTGACCTGCAATGGTGTGCCCTCTCAGGCTTGATGCTACAGCACTTTGGGCACTTGTAAATGACCTCACCAGGCTTCAGCTGCAAGCTCTCCATGTACTCCTTGGTTGCATTTCCCTTAGGAACTGCACCCTGATGAGTTGGTAAGAAAACAAAAAAACCGCATTCTTATACAAAACTCCACATAAACACATCATACCAATCTTTGTTTTGGTGGAATTAGAGGATTAACTTCCTCAACATGGACAAATTATTTTAAAGTTAGCACTACTTCACAACAAATGTTTAAATTGAAGCAGTTTTGGGTGTAGTGATATCTAGTGGTAGAATTCACAAATTGCAACCAACTGAACCTCAAGGTAAAACAAACAAAAAAAACTGATGTTTGATGTAGTGGATCATGAACTTCTGCGTGTTGTTGTGGACTTTTAAATTGAGCTTTGGTTGAGGCTGGACTGTTGTGAAGGTTAGCGCCAGTGGAGCTGTCATAAGATATCTGTGTTTTTGTGTAAAACTTGCTTAACTGTAACAGCATAACTACTGGTATTTAACCTATGAGCTTTGGAGACCTGCTTAAAGTCAGTATCAGTAGTAAAGAGAAAGCTCACTAACCATCACACATTTCAGCAAGAAATAATCAGTTGCTAGCAAATCAGAGGGTTACATATTAGGTTGTGTTGGGGGGGGGGGGGGGGGGGGGGGGGGGGGTGGGGGGGGGGGGGGGGGGTGGGGGGGAGTGGGGGGGGGGGGG
>JBAMYA010116063.1:0-18789 GCA_037176975.1 Arrhamphus sclerolepis
TATATATATATATATATACATACACATATATTTTTTTTGTTTTTTTTTTTACTGAAGTGCAACTTGCCTAGGAAGAGTATTCTGTCTAACTTAATATCAAAATAATGATGGTGAGGAGTATTTTGTACCTTATCATGGAAGGAGGCGAAATGATATGAGAGTACGCAGTGTTTGTCGACAAGGAAACAGAAACGTCTCTTTTCCTCCAGCAGCGCTTCCTTACAGCCGTCCGCAATGAACAACTGCATGTCCATCTGTCTGCTTGTCAACGTTTCCAGGCACTGGCAATAAGCATGCACATAAAAATAAATAAATACATTTATTTTGTTGCTTCAGATACACACACATATCTAAGCACCAGTAAAAATTTAAATTTGTAAATTCTATTTCATTGTAATCAACAGGTTTGACTTTAGCCAAGCTCTGCTCAGAAACCATCATCAGATAGTCTTATCATGCCATGCACATGGTTGGCAGGCACCAAAACCCTTTCATTGTTGATGTATACACATCCAACAAGGGAGAATTACATGAGAGGAGAAGGTCTTTCCTGAAAATCCTAATCTCCCTCATGCAGGAGAACAGGTATTGTTAGTCTATAGTTCGCTGGAATGAGAGATTGTGCCGCATGCAGTGTTTTGAGAAAGGACAGAGCTGATTTACAACAATACTCTGGAATAATAAAAGGCTTGAAGGACATTGAAATGCTAAAGTGTATCCAAGAAAGTATTTTTTTTCCATCATACTCAATATTTCCATCTTTTAATTTTTCGAGAAGGAAAACTAAACACAACCGACAGGAATGATTTCAGAACAGGCAGAGCCCATTATGTATCATATTAACATATTACTGATGTAGATAGATAGATAGATAGATATAACTTTATTAATCCCCAAAGGGCAATTCAAAATGTAACAGCGTCAGTAGTTACTACCAAACTTTAAATCCCGGAAAAGGTGCTTTCTCTCCAGGATGGAATGACTGAATGAATTTGAATTCTCACAAAACTCTTTCTCCAAAAACAGTCATCTACATCATCGTCATCATCATCTGTGATTTCTCATCAAATCTACTTGTGAGATCCACATCTCATCCAACTGGCTGAAACTGACACGCCTGTAACGGCTGCTAACATAATGACACACACCTTCTTTGTTCAGCTCTTAAAACTGTTGCCATCTGATCAATATCCTTAAATGACTCACTTTATTTACCAGGAAGTTGTGCTACTTTATGCAAGTTCTTATCCAATGTCTAGAAATATGCAGCAAATGTATAATATATAGCAGAACAATACTGAAATACAATACAGCTCATTTAGGAATCACTCAAATGTGAAGTTTTAAAATTATGCTATAAAAACAAAACCTTTTTCCAAGTGATCCTCAGGGTGTTTTATATCCAGAGCAACAATCCCAATCAACTCATGCCAAATAAACTGTTTCTTTTTTTATTTTTTTCATTTTAGTCATTATTCTATCTTATCTCATTTGATTGCAGCTATATATTTTTTCATCCACAAAACACAGTAGCAAGCAAGAAATAAAAGCCAATAAATAGTAAGCCACAGGGGTGATATCATCTTTGTTGGAACAGTGCTGCCTGTATGACCAAATGGTAATTTCCCTGTGTTCAGTGTCAGAAAAAGTCAACGTGAACCCATCTATTAAGATCTGATGACATCCTGATAACAGCCTTCCATTCATCCCTACATATCAAAAAACAAGCAGATGCAAAAATATGTAACAAACACATCCGTAAAGAAACAGAATGTATCCACTTTTTTCCATTCTGTTGTGTTTCATTTGTTTGTTCATTCATTCATTCACTGCAAATGAAGAAAACATAATTATGAGTAGGTATCCACTGCTTATTCAAGTAATTTATATGGAACTTTATTAGAAATTGCTATCAAATCATGTCAACTTTTAGCATTTTAATTCTTTGCCACCATGACAACATGACAATAAAAAAGATCTGAATTCAAGAAGATCAGGGAAATACACATAAATAGTGGGGGTGAACAAATGTTGGTCAATAACAGTGGAAGCGGGCAACAATTTCTATGAAGAGGATGAAGGATAAAAAGAGGAATCTGTGAAATTTAATTCCGACACACACAGATACACACACACACACACAATCACACAACTCTTTAATCACCTTACATGTGTCAACATTGCAGTAAGCCTGTTGCTATGGACAACCAATGTTTATCCTGACAGATATCAAGTAGGTATGAGTGGAAACAGAAAGATGAGAAAAAAAATTGCCTGCTCCCTTGAAATATTATTCTTTTCCTTTCGCTTTCTGTAATATATGTAATGTAAAAGAATTCAATAAACATCTCAGTTTCTGTTAGTCTTATCCTCAAAGTAAAACTGAAGGTACTTTTGGGAAAGGCTTGTTATTGGTTTTTTTTTGACAGTTGTGACAGCTTTCCAGCTTTATTTTTGCTTTAGCTCTCTATCTCCTGTCTGTCTGCTCTCTTTGAAGTATCTTTGGTGTCTGGTGAATCATCAAGGGCTCAAAGCTCCAGTCTTAGAGCCCCAAGATCCTGTCTGACGGCAGAACTACTGCAGTGAAAACTGGATCTACAAATCCTGCTATTTGGCCGTAAATCAAATACCTGAACAGAGCAACAACAGGGCAAGTAAACACAGCGATTTGTGACCTAGTGAAAGCATGAAGTACAACGAGGAACGATTAAAAATAGAACAAAATAAAAGAAAATCTGTTATGAAAATGATACTTAAGTTATGTATACTTTAAAAAAAAGATAAGAAGAATTAAATAAATCATTGCCAATGATTAGCTGCACTTTTGTTACTCAGAAGTGAGTTGTTCTCAGTGAGAAAGGTAGCAAATAATTATTATACCTGATAATACACACTCTACCATACTTTAACAGTATTTGTGCAGTCTGGCTGATTCCTCTGCCCACTCGGGGGCGAGGTAGACTGTGTTGACAGAATACACAAACCCTGAAACACGCACACAAAAAGATCCTCACAAATCTAGGTGAACATGCTGCCTGACAGGATCAATGGAAGGCAGGTTATGTAACATCTGAAGCTGCTGTGCTCTCAGCAATTCAACTTCAAAATTAAACACGTCAACAATTTCCATTCTGCAGAGTCACAGAGTAACTTAAAGCCTTTATTAACTAGTGTATTCACCAAGATAAAATGCTAGTGGTTAGAGTGACACAATCAAAGGAAGACTGGCCCCGAAAATTTAAATCCAAACTTTGAACTACAAAACAGTGAAACAAGCTAAAGGTAGAAAAAAATAATGTAAAACTTGTAGCTTTGCTGAGGAACCTTAAATGCTCAGCTATCCAAATAAAGATTAAAAAAAATAAATAAAATATCACTGAATAAACTATTAAATTAATATGTCTCTTGGTTCAATCAAATTGATTGCTACCAGCACCTCTCTATTTCTTATGAAGCGCCTTTTCTCCTATGAGTCGGCTAGACGCTGTAATATTTATGTTTAAGTATGTGCAAATATCTGTGCAAACTGGACAGCAGCCTAGGTCTGGCCAGTTGAGTAAACATTTCTTTTTATTTGCTTTCTTGTAATGTTTTGTAACCTGAAAATGATGCAGGTGAGGGCAGCATACAGGTGTGTTCATGGAATCAACACAGGAAACCAACGACAAACAAGGTTCTTCTCCTGCATGGCTGCACAAACAAGACACTTCACACTTGTACCCCAACTACTGTTATACCAGCTCTGACGTGATGTGTCTCAGGTGTCAAAGTTTGTGTATGAAGCTGTGCGTCTGGGTAATTATGTGTATACACACGATTTGACACACCTGTGTGTGTGTGTGTGTGCGTGCCACAGAAAAAGCATCTGCACATCATGTGTCACATGTTTGTGGGCGTTTATGGGCTCATCTCACCTCGCTTTCCTTGTTCTCGTACTTGTTGGCGTTCTTGCCTTGGCTCTTCCTCCTCAGCTTTTTCAGGTCTGACTGGGATCTCTCCAGAGAATCTTGCTTCATTTTGTGCTCTATCTGATATCTCTTGAAAGTGGCCTGGATCAGATGGAAGATTCATGTGAATGCTGGAACGTTAGGCTGACGATACGTTTTGTTTTTTGGTTGCAAATTATGCAAGAAATTTGTGATTCCATCGTAAATAAAACCATTGCATCACTTTTTGATCCTCTTTCACTGCTCATCCTCATTATGATCACATTTGTCAAAAATCTGAAACCATACACAGTATTTTTTTTTGCACTATTATTCATTGTGCCAAGTAAATCAAAGTACATTAAAGAACAATTTTGGGAACAAAAGCATAAAAAGACACATTCCTATGGAAGACCAACCACAACGCAGATAGATGGAGTGCTGCATCTACGCAATGATTCGCATGCAGACAGAAACCACTTACTGTCATGTATTTGACATCCATGTCAGTCTTCCTCTCCAGCTCGGTTATTATCTCCCTGTGGAACCTCTTAAACTTCAGGTGAAGAAGATGAGGAGCAGAACATAAAAGGAAGAGACACGTGATTATAAACTTCATGGGAGGATGAAGGACTACCTGTCAGTTTTATTGTTAACAACAGAACAGTGCAAATGTATTAAATCAAAGAGAGAGAGACAGCGCGTGGAAAAAAAAGGAGTGATTATTTAGAGTGTATTGGTACGTGTGTGGGGGTGAGAGCCAAGTCCAAGGTTGCATTCATGAATGAGTCAGAAACAAGGCGTGGGAATGCCCATCGTCTTCTCTTACTTTCTCCAGCTGTCATTTGCTTAAGCATCCCATCATCGCAGCCTTGTTGCGATGCAGTGTCTGGGCCTACATGAGGCATATCAGCATTTAAAAAGGTCTATTTCCTGAATGCACATCTAAATCCATGCACACTGTCATAAACACTGCTGGTCAAAAAAGTAAAGTCACACACTAATATCTTACTGGACCATTCAAAGTTGAATATAATGTATAAATATAAGGCTAGTTAAATCCAGGTGCTGATCTTTTGTCTGTGTATCAGTGTTTTTTGTATGTTCGTGTGTGTGTCTAGTCTGTGCACATAATATGCAGCATGACTTAAAGCTATTTTTCTATTGTTTTTTTCTGACCTGAATTCATGGAATGACTCACAACCCGGAGTCCATGAACACGACAATCAACCCACTTGTGATGTAAGCCTCAAAGGAGTGCGCTGAAGATTTTCTGGCCTGCAAATGCCCCCATTCAACATTAACAAGTGCTACCTTTTATTTTCCAATGTACAAAAATCTTGCAACATTCAATGCAAACTATAGGAGGGGCTAGCATATCACCAACTGTTTGCAGCTGACTAATGAACCTACAGTAACTAACAGCTCCAACTGACGTCTGAACCGGGCATGTTGAAACTTGCCACTGTTTTCATCAAAGAAATAAAACAGGTGCTCTGTCTATCCAAGCCAGTTGTATCCCTTCCTCCTCTACCCTTGTCCATGGAGCCACTGTGTACGAGTCTGTAGGGAAGCTGGCGAAGTGGTGTCAATGTCAGTAGGAGAAAGAGAGCGAAAGAATGACCAACTGCCACTAACTGGTACTTTGTGAAGTGAGGGTTAGTGTGCATGTTGTTTGGAGATGTATTGTACAACAGCTTCAGCGAGTGTCAAGAGTCTGACAAATGCGTTTGGGTGAGGCAAGACGATTACACAGCAATTACTGTAGGTGACACGGGTATTTACATGTGTGCAAGTCTTAAAACATATGTAGCACTCACATTTTCCTCAAGCTCATGATGAACCTTCCTGTGCACCTCTGAGATTTCCATCAGTACGGCACCTGCCAGACGGAAAGAACAAAGGGGGGCGGGGTTAATGCAGAAGTTAACATCAGAAGACAGCCAGCCCAGGAGTAATCCGATTGTATGCTTTTAAGTGCTTTTACTTTCAGGCTTTTCTGCACTGATGGTCGTTTGGTGCTTCACTAAGATGCTATGCAACAATGAAAATGAGGCATGGTGACAGCGAGCACAATGCCCAGTATGGACAGCATTTCCTAGTCTCAGACTGACTTTGCAAAGACTGTCCATCAGTGACATGAAAGGAGAACGTATACATGTGACTCAACCAGAAAAACTGGACCTCCTGCTGCTGCAGTGATCACAAAGAGCTTAGATTAAAGGCAACCACAAACCTCAACCTTCTGTCAGTACATAGCTCTCAAAAGAAATCTAGGATTATGTAGAATCATCAAGCAATGAGAGTAATTTAAAATTGATAAATATTTTAGAAAACAGCCTGAGCTGTCAAACAGACCTGTGTTCAAAAAAAGAATAAAACAGATTATTCCTATTTGAAGTCACCCTATCCTGTTTCATTCAATTCCAGCATTAAAAGTTTGTTTTTTTTACTTCTGAAATAAATCTGTTAACATAAAAAAAAATACATATAATTTACAATAATAATATCAGTAAACAGCCACACAAAAGTCAGAAGCGTTACACTACAAGTTCAGAAAGTGCAGCTTGGTAGTAGACAGGTATTGGCATCATTTTTTTTTAAGTGTTCATTTAAACAAATGAGAAAATAAACAAGACCAATGTATACAACGGTTTTTCTGTCTAAGATGAATGCTTAAAAAGAGCCTCACTGGATGATTTACAGCAGATTCTGGTTCTGGAAACTCATAACAAAACATGCAAGAACTTTTTGCACTAAACAGATTTTTAATCTCTATGGGACTTTCTTGGTTAAGTGATAGAATTAAAGAACAAAAACAACATGCTGAGTTATACTGCATAATGTGTTATTCATTTATCTTAGACACTTATACATTTTGTTGATGGCAGATCTAAGTTTGGTTGACATCTAATAACGGTAAACTTTTCTTTAAAGATGCATTTCTTTTCCATCAATTGGACATTATTTAATACTAGAAGCAAGATCTATAACCAGTATCACACAGCCTTCAAACTGATTTATATATGTGTGTGTGTGTGTGTGTGTGTGTGTGTGTGTGTGTGTGTGTGTGTGTACGAGTGCATATGAGTGTGTTGACAGAAATGTTTTGGTCAATAATTCAATTTACCTGTCTTTTCACAGAAGGACAATCAGTTTATTGCTGGGGGGCAAAGAGGAAGAATAATGGAGAATCAATGCTGCTTACAGTGATCAGATACCGCTTCAACTTGTTGCTGAGAATCAGAAAATGTTAATATTTATTCCTAGTGTAATCAAAATGAAATGAATTCTCTGGTATTTTTATTCATTTTTTAATAAATTTGAGTTATTCTACCCCCTATGTTATCTGGAGGTGGTTTGTGTAAAATAAAAAGTACACCCCATGATTTAAGAGCTTATAGAATAATTTAGCAGCGATAACTGGAAGAAGGAACTTCTGTATGGCGTCATTAAGTCTCTTGGATTATTGTGGAGGATTTGTTTTTCTCTGCTCTTCTTTATAACAATACTTCAGAACAATGATGTATTTAATTTATTCTCCCCTCTCTAATTTCTGCCCCAGCCATTTAGTAAAGCTGAGGTGTGGCCCATTAAAACACCTTTATTCTTTTCTTTTTTCAGCCACCAGTATATGTATTGGTGTGCTTGGGATCACCAGTAAATTATTTAACCCAATTTTAGACAGATGGCTCTATGTTTGACTTTGCAATGCTTACACTATTACACTGTTCTATAAACAGTGATTTGTTCTGCAGAAACTTGGCAAATCTAGGCCATGCTGCCATGTTATTCTGAGAGCCAAGAGGCTTTCTCTTAGCCACCCTTCAAAACAAACATACTCCTTCTTCTAATTTTGCTGTCATGCTTTTTAACATTTCGCATGCCGAGTCTTGTAGTTTTTTTGTTTGTTTTCCTTTTTGCAGTTTCCCAAAGCATTGCACAGTATGACCTTGGGATGAACTTGCTGGGATGTCCATATGTGGGAAAATTAGCTTGAATGTTAAGTAAATCAGGACAGCTGGACTTGACTTTCTTGATGCCTTCAGGGTGGAAAGTGAAACAACTTCATTGGTGTAGATCACAAATGAACTGATGATGCCCTCTGGATGGAGGGCAAAATGTCTTCAAGAACCAAGAAAATCAAGCGCAGTTGCCTTTACTTAAGTCTCTGACAATTCTGTATTTTGGCTTGTGTGACAAACACTGAAGCCTCGTGTTTGCTACATAAATAATGACACCATGTAACGTCTTCAGCTACTGCTTACCTGAGATTGTATTTACCTAATTGCTAACAGGACCAAGAAGGACCAAGATCATCAACATTACATAAAACCTTAGAATAACAAAGAGGAAGAAAACAAACACACACACACACACACACAAAACCCCATCTCATCTGTACTCTGATGTGAAAGTAGTTGTGGATCATCAGAAGAGAAACTCAAATGTGTATGCGATATTTTTTTCCCTTACTGGGCTTTTCCCATGGGTACGTATTTCCCATGCAGCAGAAGCCAACAATTCCAGCTGTACCACAGGCAGCCGTGCTAATTATGTAACCTTGCCATGTGCTCGGGGGTCATGCTCTGGGCTTCTCAGAAGTGCCTAGAGACAACTTTGTTGTAAATAGACGCTATATAAATAAAATTTAATTGAACTGACTTGAACAATGAGACAATGTTTTAATATGGATTTTCCACTTCTCAAATACAGTGGACCAAACAGCCTCCAGTTCTGGCATTATCATCTGAGATCCTGGGTCATAACTGAGGGGACCTATTGTGGATCCTGCCTGCAATCTATGGACAATTAAAAGAAGTCATCTGAACAAATCCCAGAACAGGATTTTCTAGTGTTAAAACATACAATGCAAATCCCTGAAAGGCATTCAATTTGTTGGAAGACAAATGTATTACTATGACCTCTGCATTCATCAGTATGTTTACATATTGCCCTTCCCTGTGCTGCCTTTCCACACCTTGCCTGCCCCACCTTGCCTTAGAGGCAGAGTGGCTGTCACAGCTCAAACAGTCCAGCTGATAAAGGCTGTTCCAGTAAATCTGCACTTTGAAAAAGCAGAACAGAAGCTTGAAGCATTGGCAAAGGCTGGATTAGGATGATTATGGAACACAGAAAGGGTTTTTAAGAATGTGTATAATGTGGCAGAGGAAGGCACATCAACCATTCAAGAAAGGGGGTGGGGTGTGGGTGACATGTTTGAATGCTAAACTTTGCTAGACAGAGATAATTGAGAGAAATGGAAGAACAGTAGACAAATATTTTGGTACATAATTAAAGCGAGATGTCTACAGCAGGATTGGATTGAAAGCAAAGCAGGTACTAACACGATCAAACCAACTGCCAAAAAGTTAGCGTCTAATATACCCAAACTTAATGTTAAAACGCAAAGATTTCAGCAGGTGTGGTACTGAGTCAAATACTGAACAGTCAGATTTACTTCCACAGAAAAGTAGTTGAGTCATGAACAGATCCCTGCAGTTAAAATATGACTGGAAATGTTTCCCATTAGTGACTGTGTAAAAATGACTTAGCTGCAGTAACGTCACAAGCATCAACATTCTTGTTCCACTACTAAACACACACAATCATTTGTTTGTTGGTTTCAAGAAAAAGTTGCTGGGCAACAGGTGTGCTCCATCGAGCAAGTTGCGGTGGCAGACGTGTGTCATGATGAGGATTATGTCAAAAGCAATCCACCACCATTAGCTAACAAAACCATGCTGAGATAAGCAGACGCAGTACAGACATACTGCCTGCAGAACCCTTTTAATGTGTGGCAGTAAATGTGACTGGAAACAGAGATCTGTGGAGGAGTTTTACATCACTATGACAAGGATAATAACCGTTAGTCATAGACATCATATAACATATAATAATGTGAAGGATGTTTTTGTCCACTCAAGTGCTTGAGCCATTTGCAAAATATGAAAATGCAAAGGGTTGTGATTACAGAAAATTTTAAGAAACTTAGTTTAGCTCGTACTCAGGTTCATGCTGTTGCCGTCTTGGAAGTTTCTTTTTTTGTTACAGTCACATTTTGTCAGACACAGTGAATTAATTTTTACTGACGGAGGCTCACGCTCATTTATACTTTAGGGTCCTTGATTTTCAAAAACAAGTGATTTCAATCATTCATCCTCTCTGAGGTCAAACACGTAATGCTGTACACAATATGCTCTGATCTGGAACTTGTTTGACATTTAGAGAAAGATATATCATCTTAAAGTATGAGCACTGTGCTCCTCTGAGAACAGAGACACAGTGGAACAAGTAAATGAAAAACAGACCAGGATCAAGATTCAGTAAGCATTCTGTATGCAAATTTTAGGGAAAAAAATCCATCCCGTCTTTGAGCTGAATTTGGTGACATTTTTCCAGCAACATGCAAAAATTCCCACAGTTCATCCTAGCATCAGTGAAAACCACCTGACACAACATGCAAACATGCTTGGATTATGTAAAGTGAGCTTGATGCAATTCAAACATGAGCTATTATGAGTTCTTGTCCATAAAACATCTATAAACCTATTTAGAAAAGACAAAAGTAGATAGGATTAAACTGACAATTAAATGATCTACAGTTACGCCATCTAGGATGTTAAATACAGATTTTCTTGTTCCCCCCAGCAGTAGGGAGTCTTTTTTTGTCTTTAGAGTAGCCCCCCCTAAAGAAAAACACATCTTTGTGAACAGCATCAAGAGACTCAACTACATCACAAAAAATACTGTTGGAGGATGCAAAAAAAACTATGTTGAACTTTGAAAGAGGTGAGGAGGAACAGGATTAATATGTGAATAGGTTTCAGTGCCTCTCAAGAGTATCCTGTTTCCAACAACGCACCAGTGGAGCTGAGGTTTCTGAAAAGGCAGCTGCATGTCATCCATGAGCAAGTTCACTTCACATCTGCATAACTACTATGAACAACTGCACTCCTCATCTCACACATCGCTCTCTGTTTTTCACTACTGTTTGCAGCAACTATTTTAACACTTTTACTGATCATTTTTTCAAACTTCAGTCTTTGATCCTGCACAGCCAACTATACATAGCTTTATCTTTTGTCTATCACCAGATACATCCACCCATTGTTATTTCCATTTAGAGTCATGAGGATCTGCTGGAGCCTATCGTAGTTGTCGTCAGGCTAACAGGGCCTCAGATATAGTTCCATTTCTTATTTTTCTCTTATTCTTATTTTGGCTTCTCTCTTTAGGGGTCACCACAAGGGATCGTCTGTTTTCATTTTACCCTGTCTGTTGCATCTTCCTCTCTCTCAAAAACAACCGCATATCCTCTTTCATTACATCCAAGAATCTCCTCATCGGTATTCCCCTTTTTCTTCTGAGAGGCAGCTTCATCGCCATCATTTTTCTACCAGCGTATTCACCATCTTAATCTAGCCTTTCCTGCTTCATCTCCAAGACAACTATCTAACTTTGGCTGTTCCTGTGATGCCAGCACTGCAGAGATAATGACATTATTTGACATTATTTGATCTTATTGTCATTTTAGTCATACGAAATATTAGATAGAAAATCAAGATGCACCAACTGGCTGCAGACTGGGTGCTCTGCTGCACTAATGGATTTGTTTTTAAACTCTTAACAGTGAGCATGCTCAGAAGGGTTGTGTAAGTGTCGGATAAAGTGTTGTCTCAAAGTGTGGTTACTTTTTTTTTTTTGTCTGTTTTTCCATTTTTTTTTAAACATGCTTACAGGCTGTAAAACTTACTCTGTTATTCTGCACTCAGGGGAAAACTTCAACATGCTATTGATGGGAAATAATAATAATAATCATAACAACAACAATAATTAAGGATTTCTCAGTATTCTAAGCTTCTATGGTGATGCATTTCTGAGAACTAAAATAATCAAATAATTTAATTTAATTGTAGCCACTAATATTGGCCAATACCAGTCAGAGCCAATCAAACAAAAATAGTGAAAAATAGTAATTGTGATCACAAGCTGGTCAATGTGTTTTGCTCCAATGGTAAACACTATTTAAAAAAAAAAAAAAGGTTACTATACTATGCTGTTATTTGCTGCTGTGACAAATCAATGCAATGTGGGATCAAAATTATTCCCCAAGTTCCAAATGATGATGCGAGTTGCTCTTTTTGCAACACCTCATGCTTTTGAAGCTTGTAACTCCTAATAGTCATCATTAAAACAGAGTTTGCATTATGGGATACTGACAGCGCAAATGCTGGCTGGTCATAAGAATGTACAGAGCAAACACCCGTTACAATCTATTTGAGTTTAAAGACTTGGTTAATTAGATATTATGAGGCTGTTTGTTGCATGTACTTAATTGCCTTCTGCTCTGATAACTCAGCAAGATGAGACAGACTAAACTGATCATGAGACCACAGTATCTGTCTCCATGTGTTTCACTCACATTGGGATTGTTGGGCACAGGAGTGTTTCACTTTACATAAACATGGCTGATATTAACACCTTTGTGTCTGGGTCACAAGAACACAAGTATAAGCTAAAAAAGGGGCAACAAATAGACGAACAAACAAACAAGAAAAAGATGTTTTCTTAATTGTTTCAACTGACAGTGATGATAATAAGCAGTTTGTGTCCCTCCCCTCATTTCCTCTCCATTTCCTACTGCAGGAAACGCAGCACTGGACTCGGCACAAGAGAAGAGAACATGATTTTCAGTTCTGATAACTTCTCTCTTTCAGTTGTCAACATCAGCAACCACCTCTCGATACACGTGGGCATATGAAGGTGAAACATCTGTTGAAGAAGCAGGTGAAGATGTGTTCACACTGACCCAACCCTTTCAATTCCGTTAGACAGGTTGTAGTTGCAACGGAGCGCTCACGAAAGGCACGTACATTCACAGAATCTGACAGACGACATTCTGAAAAATGTGGTCAGTTACAAAATCATTGACTGCAAAAGCCTTGTTCAGTTCGGCAGCGTTGGTGAGGTTAGCACACCAAGACACAAACCAGCGGTGGACCCTGGCCCCACAGTAAGATGGGCTACAACTATATTGTGATGGGACTGAACACACTTTCACATAAAAAAAATAAAATAAAAATACTGTGACAAGCCTCAGCAAATAATCCTGTGTGAAACAACCCTTGATCATGTATGGAATCTCTAGCATTGATGAAAAGAGTCTCTTTATATTGCTTATCTTGATTATAATGACATATGACCTTAAGCTGTGTTTCACATTCATATTTAAATTTAAGTGAAGGTGGCTTTTTTCTGACAAATGAGAGTTTTGTCACAACACAAATAATGTTTCCCAGTTGTGAATATATAATGAAAAATAATCAAGTCTTTGTGGCAAGTATGATGTCGAATTAAACCAAAAAAAAAAGAGGCAGCCAATGCCACCTGTCCAGTATACACAAGGTGAATGTTTCATTTTGTGGGTGGTGTATCACTTTAATAGCTCTGAGTGTCAAAAGCTGACACAGGCTAAAAAGCAGGTGGCATCCCATCATGCTATTGAATTTAATTAGCACTTTTGCTACCTATCACCAGGGGAGATGAGAAACCTGTGGTGGTTAAATCAAAGTGTGCCACTTGTGGTAGTAAATTAGGATGTCAGACAGCTTTGGACTGTAAATTAGCTTGTGGCAACTGAAGCTTGGGGACTTGAATGGGAACAGAGGACCAAACAAACTCTAAGCCCGTGTATTCCCAAGCTTATCACACTCTGCCATGCACAAATCACAAATATCACGTGGAATTGATCGAAGTGTAATGTCAGATGTGTCCTTTCTGCAGTGTGCTCTGAGCTATCCATCTACACTAAAAGAATGTCTCCAAAGAGGATTTCTGCAGACGAGCCAAAGTTAACTAGGGACAACCAAAAAAAAAAAAAAAAAAAAAAAAGAGTTCTTGGTTTTACATCCCTCCCTGATTCTCCAGAGTGTGCTCACCACTATTGACTCAAGGTCAGACATAAATGAATGATAAGTGTTGAGCAAAGTCCTTCTTCCATCAATCCACTATCTATATCCACTTATTCCCATTTAGGATGACAGGGGTCTGCTGGGAGCCTTGTTTAGCACTTACACACCATGTATACACCTAAAGTGTTTCAGGTTTATCCTAAACATAACGCGCTCCAGGAAACACGAAGCGGTGCTGCTTGACATAATGAAATCAGAAATAAACATGGTAGGTCACATGACCACAATGTCTGCATGGTGGACTTTGTTTAAAGCCCCCCCCCCCAAAAAAAAAAAACTATTTCCCCAGATGTTTTCATAAAAAAAAAAAAGAAAAAAAGAAAACTAATTTGCTATCAGTACATTCTTTTTAAAAGTACGTTCCAGGAAAGAGATCATCCCCACAGCTTGAATACTCCCCTGTTTATCCCAGCAGAAAAACAGCAACATGGAAACTTACCCAATTCCCGGGAGACCGGAGACACTGCAGCATTCTCCCCTATCTTCGATAGTGCATCAAAATACAACTTTCCTGCCATCGTCATTGCTGGGAAAAAGTACAAGACAGTCATGAATGTTTGTGATAGAAATCCCGATTGCCTTTTGAAGTCCACAGAATATTCTACGCTCTCCAATAAGCATGATCTCACCATCTGTCCAAAATGAAATTCACCATTGATTGGCATATTTTTCTGAACTGGGACTTTGCATCAGTAAGAAGAAACTCACCAGTAACTGACTTCTCATAGCTCTTCCCCAAGTTGACCAGGTTCCTCAGTCCTGGGTTGAACTGGTCCATCACATTCTGTGTGGTCGGAGATAAAAGAGGGAAACACTGTGAACATCTGGCAGGGTAACAGATGGAAATAATTTTGTAAACTTCTGTTGTTTAAAAATGTGCTATAATAGTTACAGTAACTAATCAAATATCATCAATTACCAAACGTAAGCCAAATTTCCTTCAAATAAGGACAAAGTGGTTACAAATGTTTTCAATTTCAGTCTATAATGTTTTTAAAAATAATAATAAAACACACAAAGACGGAAATCTACATTTTATTAAGGAATCAGACCTATAAAACAACAGCCATATCAAGGGTGATCACAGGTGATTGTTTTTAATGTTATATTTTTTTTTATGCTGACTGAGGGACTGCAGATGAAAACTAGTCTTTTTGGCCAATTCTGGCATATTTTTTATGTGCATTGTCTCTTTCAAATAATTAAATCAACCAATCAAGTCAGGCATATAGTCAGTGTATAAGCACCTTAAAGCACCTCAAGAATAAAAGCAGCACAAAGGTTATTTCACTTTAAAATATCAGTTTCAGTGTGGCATCAGTTTCATTTCATTTGAAGGGATATTTGATAACTTTTAGGAAACCAACCAAAGTAACGTCGTCTCTTCTGAGTATTGCGTAATGGCATTACGTCACACATCAGCAGAAATTAAGACGTGACAGAGGACATCGTTGGAGAGGCAATTAACAGATTAAAGAAAGACATTATGAAAGAGAAAATCAGAGAAGGGCCAAGCACAAGACCACGCGTCATAAGCGTCTTAACCTCCATGCCCATAGTGTAGCCTGCTAAGATTTAAAAAAAAAAAATTAAAAAAAATAAAAATTGCAATATGACCTCCTTGTTGCTTAAAAAGACTGAAATTTGAGAGTGATTTATGAAAAAGCTGACCCACACATTTGTTTTCAGCAGACTTTATTATTTGACCAGTGTATTTACTAGCTGATCAGCTGATTCAGAGAGCTGCTGCTCGAGCCCAGACTGAGACCAGAAAGGTGGATCGTATAACTCAAGGTCTCTGCCCTCACTCTGAGGTTTCTACGCTGGCTTCCTTTCTGCCAACGAGCGGATGCACTGCTGTTGGTTTATAAAGCTACTTTTCAGATCTTCTGATACGTTAAGAACCTTTGAAGCACCTTAGGTCATCTGGAACATGAACCAGAGCCAGCAGCTTTCACTTTTTATGGACTATGGTGTACATAACCAACTCCGATTTACGTTGGGTTGCTTTCCTAACACGACCCATCCCAGTTTTCTGATCGGTACTATGACTGTCTGTGGTAATGTTTTTATTGTATGCAACACATTTTCTTTTATGCAAAGCACTTTGAATCACATTGCTGAATTTGTGCAGTACAAATAAATTTGCCTTTCCTTCTTCCGTAGGACTCATCCTGACAAAGATGCCTGCACTGCACATGAGACTGCATTTGTTTTGCTTTAAATAACTGGTGAATAACAGGCCTGACTTGTCACCTTCTACTCAAAAAGAAAGAAAAAAAATATTTCAGAACAACAGAAACCAAAAACCATTTATATATATTTCTTTCCCCCAAAAAATGTCAACTGCAAAAACAAAATAGTGGCAAGATTTTCAATTTTCAACATTCCTCTGATATATGTAACAAATAGGAATTCTCATCCATAATCATATTCCATCTTACCATTTCTCACTCCATAAAACAGTCATGTCTAATTCTGTGATGACTGCTGAATACATTCTTAACTTAGGTGTCATGTTCATAAACGATAAAACTTTAGTTTACTACATTAAGTTACCCGCTGGGTCATTAATTATGTAGTGATCAGCCTCTAAGTGACTTTTAAGTCCTGATATGTGATAACTGTAGAGATGAAGAAAAAAAAAATCATACCCATGACCCAGTCGTGATCTCATAATTTTTTTCCATTTAATTTATTGCATCTACTTGTCCCAACACCAACAAACAAAATCTATCATTCTGTCAAGGTCTCAACAGTTATGAACTTGAAATTTTAAAAGGATTTCATTGAAAACCAGCACCACCATGCTACCCATTTAAATCCAGTATTCTCTGAGCCTTCTGTTACTATTTTAGCAGTGAGCCAAAGGTGATGGCTGTTGAGGAGCTTGGCTGTATAATCTTACCACACAAAACACACAGCCAGCTAAATTATTAAACCTGGAGTCTTTTTTCTGCATTTCACCACTCCAATGAGCTGTGGGGGCTGCCCCGAGAGAAGGCTGCCAGATAAAAAAGCAACTCAGATTGGCTAAATGTCCTGAGCCCCCCTCTGCCTTTAACTTTTTTTCTCTCTTTTCAACCTCAACAGGTCTTTAGACTCCATCTCTGTCCCACCTGTGGAATGCAGGACAATGAGAAGTGGTCAATCTTGATGGGATCTGGTGAAACTGGTGGTTCATGTTTGGCCTAATGGTTTCTGTCCGTCATTGACCTGTGAAATCACTGCATGCAGTGGTCAAGCAACAAGCTTCTCTGATGGACACCGTCCCTTCCATCCAACATCAGAAACAGCAGTTTGTTTTCAAAAGCACCAACCATCTCATGTGAATTTGTCAACCTTTGTGTGACACAAGGTGCCAGAGGAGCTCAGATGATGCTGACATATCAAGGCAACAATTTAATAAGGAAATGGCACTCCTATAAGGTGGGGCAATGTTCTTCAAAAACCAGTGATTCAGGTCTCGAGCCCTGCAGCTCAAACATTTTAAACTGTAAACAGTGTCGTCTGAGGTCAATGATGCAAAGTTAATCCAAAAGTAAGCCTTGTCTTTTTAATACGTGGATAACTTTACAGCACTGACATAATCATTTTCCTAATATTTTAGCATTTACATTCACACGAGCTGCCATATTTCAAGGTAACAGCTTGTACATCTTCATATCTACGATGAAGGCTATCAGACTAATGAGAAACACCTGTCTGAAGTCAGTGTTTAACCAACAAAGTTGAATTTCACAGCTGCGGTTTCAGTAGGACACGCGGCTGTATGGAGGTATTTTCTCACGTTGCTCGCACCTGTTGTGTTCTCGGCTTCCGATTAAATAATTAAAAAAGAAAAAAAAAAAACACCCACCTTGTATGTACTCTCAGTTATCTTGTTCACCTCGTCCGCGCTCTTCGACATGTTGACTGTCCTCGCGACTCCAAAAAAAATAAATAATAATAATTAAAAAAAATAAAAATAAAAATAACGGTGGAGAAAAGTGTTTCTGTCTTGATGAACAAAAACTACAGAAACACGATAAGAAGAAGAAGAAGGAGCCCAGTGGGAGAAGTGACCAAAACCTACGGACGCATAAAAGCCCTCATAGCCTGCAGGAGGGCACGCGGGTCGCTCATAGCAACAAAAGAAAACTGCTAAGACAGAGACGAAGGAAACAACAGGTGATGGGTGGATGGAAACTCCAGCTGTCTGTTCTCTGTGTCTGCTCTAAAGGCTGAGCTGTCAAACTTGTTGTAGGTGGTTTGTTCACAGAAGGGGAGGAGACCTGTGGAGGGAGGTATTATTAGCCTCCTATTTTAACCCTTTTGGTAGAAACGGTGACTGAATTCTGAACTTTCAAGCGGTGTCACACTATCACACACACGCACACACCAAAAATATAAATTAAAAAAAATTAAATAAGTTTGGTGGTAACTGACTTTTGAATTAACTTTTTTTTTTTAAACTTAAAAACTCTTTAAACTTACGGTCTCTTAATTATATTTTCATAAATTTCATGACTACATGTTTAGGGTGTTTAGGACTTGTTAAACCGTGAGACTTTTATTTTTAAGGCGGTTCTGTGTTGTTCCGGATCTACCTGTTCCTGGGTTGTTGTTTTTTTTATTCTTCTTTTGGTAAGACAGGCAGGTAAGAAAGAGACCCAAATGCAGGTGACGGGCGCTCCCTGGAGGCAACTGGTCCGTAACACACAGACTTAGACATTTTTTTTTTAAAATGGAAATAAAGGAAGGGGGTGGAAATCGTTGCAGTATGTAATAAGTAGGCTACTTTTTAAAATATAAAACATTTAGGCTATTTCCTACGGAAGCTTGGAGCTGCCATCCTAGCAAAATAAAAATACAGCCATATCACGTTATAACGTGAAATGTTTATTGTA
>JBAMYA010116104.1:0-18785 GCA_037176975.1 Arrhamphus sclerolepis
AAAAAAAAAAAAAAAAAAAAAAAAAACATTTCAAAGAAACAAATCAATGGTGTAAAGTAAAATGGTTCCTCCAGAACTCAGCACAGGGTTGTATTGGATCTGCATGATTATCAGTCTCTCACTTCAGTGAGAAATTCATCATCACACAGAAAATTAATATTTCAGCTTTTGTTGCTTAACGTGCTTCTTTCCAGCTATTGAATCATGGGGCGTATTTTTTACACACTTCTTACACAAATAATAAAATAATGTGAGGTACTGTTGGCTAGCTGAGATTGTATTTACCTAATTTCAGGTTTTTTCTAGGAAGTCAAAAACACAACCAGTTAACTTTGCCTTTCTCTGACTTGATATCTTCATTGGATCAGAGGATAAGAGACAATTTGTTTACACAAATCACCCATTTGAAGGTCAATTAAATATGTCATAATTTTATGTTGTCACTCTTCAAGACACAGCACACATCCTTAAACACTCTTTAACATACGTATGCAACAGTTCATGGTTGTCGTCATGCTTTGTGTTTCCATATTCTCTGTCAGGAACACATCAGGACTGCAGGCAAGCTAGTCCAGTTCACCTGCCTTCTTCTTCTGCATTCATAATGTGCTCTGGATGTGCTTTTGCATTTCCATGGAAGTTCCTGTTCACTATGACACTTTTGCAGATACTCTGAATCACTGAAGGATGTAATGACCTTAGAGAGAGAAATGTGGACACCCTTTGCAATATTTCTTTGATTAATATTTTTAAACATCTAAATTATTTTTCATATTTTTGATGATAAACTAGAGCTCCTTTTCCCATCTTTGTTTTTAAAATGAACTTGACAAAAAATATATAAAATTGACAGGTATATATAAAAGTCACTACTTTCTCTCTCTCTCTCTCTCTTTCTGTCTCTCTCTCTCTCTCTCTTACACACACACACACACACACACACACACTTTTTCTCTTTTTGCTTTCTGCAGATTTTGGGTTGAAGTCAGGATAGAGGTAAAAGCAGATTCAGCAGAAAAATATAGAGCATGGTTTTTCTTGAGGGAAAACTGTTTTTCCAACATGAATAATCTCAGACTGTGGTAAAGTTTCAAGACTTTAAGACAAGAATGGCTTCAGGAAAAATCTTTAGGCATCCCGAATCGACCCAGAGTTGGCACCTGAATCCACTGGAGCGCTGTTCTTCAAATCTGGTCCTCTGGGGTCACTGCTCTGTATGGTTTAGATGGTTCCCTGCTCTCACACAACAGATTCAAATGAATAGGTCATTAACAGACTGGTGCAGACCTTCATGACACAATGACATGGATATAGAGCTTATTTACAGAGACGACTCTTTTAAAGATTTTAACGATCAATGCAGACTCACAAAAACTGTCAGTCTGGTGCTACTAGATCTTAGTGCATCCTTTGATACAGTGGATCACCCAATCCTTTTAAATAGACTGAAGCACCCGGTGGGCCTCTCTGGTACTGTTTTTAGCTGGTTCTGCTCTTATCTCTCAGACAGGAATTTTCTGGTGTGTCTGGATACAAGCACCTCAAAAATCCATAAAATTACATGTGGTGTCCCCCAAGGATCAATTTTAGGCCCTGTTCTGTTTAATTTGTAGATGCTTCTCCTTGGGGATGTAATTGGGAGACATGGGATTAACTTTCATGGTTATGCCGATGATACGCAATTGTACATCTCCATGTCTGCTGATAACACTGGGCCAATTGAAACCCTTTTTAACTGCATTTTAGATAAATCCTGGAAGGCAGACAAACCTTTTGCAGCTTATCCTGGACAATGCGGGATGCTGTCCCTGGTACTGGCCTCTGGGTGGTGTGTCTGTCTTTGGCTATGTGTCTTGCGTTGGTGTCCTGTGGCCTGGTGGACTCCCAGTGCAGATGACTCCTGTGATAGTGTTTCCTCACCTGGCTTCTCTGTGCTGAGCCATATAAACATTTGTGTGTGTATGCATATGTGTGTGTGGTGATGGGGCATGCGTGTGTGTGTGTGTGTGTGTGGTGATAGGGTGTATGGGGGAGGGGGTAGTGGGACATTGCTTTTTAAATTTGTAAAGCATGTTGTGTTGCATTTTCTTTGTAGGAAAAGTGCTATATAAATAAAGTTTTGATTTTTTGATTGATATATTTAAAAAAAAATCACATAATTTGCACAAGGGACAAGATCAAAACTGGATGTGTGTGATCTTCAGGCCCTCAGGCAGCACTGTAATAAAAACAGACATGATTCTCTACTGGACATGACTGCATGGACTCAGGAACACTTCCAGAAGTCACTTCCTGTGAACATGGTTCTCTGTGGAACCCACAAATGCAAGTTAAAGCTGTATCATGCAAAGAATATGTCATATGTGAACATGATCAAGAAATGCCGCCATCTGAATAGAAAACTATTCGGTGGTCAGATGAATCAAAATTTTATTGATTTTTCTATAAACCATGGACAACATGTCCTGCAGACTAAAGACATGAGGGACCATCCAGCTTGTTATTAGCAGATGGTTCAAAAGTCTACATCTCTGTTGGCGTGGGTGTCATGTTCTGGATATTATGGCTTGTGTTATTTCATTTTTGTTTCATTGTTATTTTGGAGCCCTGCATACCTTATGTTGCAGCTGACCCCCTCCCTCATGTGTTTCCACCTGTCCCCTCTTACCTTTGGTGTATCAATAGTCTGCGTATTTCCCCTGTCTCTTGCTAGTTCGTCGTGTCTTGTCACCAAACCAGCATCAAAGTTACTTACTCATGTCAAGTAGTCACAGTTAGAGTCTTTTGTTGTTACTTACTTTTGCTTCCAGGATTATTTTGAGATTTTGAGTTTAGTTATCTTCCTCAGGTAGAGTGATTTTCTGTTTATAACTTTTAAGACCTTTTTCCTGTCATCAGTGATTTTTAGTTGAACTTTCAAAGTATAAAATGAACACATGGTTTATTTACAGTTGTGCATTTAAGTCCAGAACTGCTTAATTTTGTCAGTACGAACGAGCCAGCATGGACCCAGCCGACTATGGAACCTAACAACCTGCTGTGAGATCCCAAGGGGCACAGCTGAATCAGCAGGAACACATGCTGTCTTTCCTGCAAGGGGGAATGAAGGAGCTGGCAAAAGGTCCACAGGTCCACCATGTCCTCTCAGGTTGACCTGCTGACGGCTGGAACAAGATGGCCCTGAGGCCCTGAGGGGTCTTTCAAGCCAGATCAAAGACCTGTTGGTGCTGCTAAAGCTACCTGAGGGGCTGGAAGCACTAATTGGATTGGCGATCAGGACGGACAATCGCCTACAACAACGCCCCAGGTGGCATTTTCACCACATGGGCCAGAGCTTCACCACCATTTTCCTCCCACTCCACATCAAGAAACGGTGCATGAGGAAACGATGAACCCATGCAGCTGGAACAGGGGCAGATTTTGTTGGAACAACGTCAACGTCGCCTGGAAAGCATTCTGTAAACTCGTTGGTGCTTCCGTGAGCCTCTCATCAGGTTATCATCCCCTGTCGAATGGACAGCTGGAACGCCTCAATCAGCAGTTGGAGACCTGCCTTCACTGTCTAATCCCTCAGAATCCCGCATCCTGGTTCAGAAACCTGATCTGGATGGAATTTGCCCATAACACCTTTCCCTCTTCAGCTACTGGTATATCACCATTTAAATGCGTGTTTGGATATCAACCCTCTATGTTTCCAGATTCCGTAAAAGAGGTGATAGTGTCATCAACCTTGGTGAGAAGATGCCATTGCCTCTGGGCTGCTGCTCGCAGGGTGCTGCTAAGACGTGGGGACAGAGTTAAGAGGGCAGCTGACTGCTGATCAGCCAGGACCGAAGGTCTGGCTCTCCACAAAGGATTTGCCCATCCACGTCGCTTCCAAGAAACTGGCTCCGTGATTTGTGGGGCCCTTTCCTGTGACCCGGGTCATCAAACTTCCTCAGTTTGCCTCCGCCTGCCTCAGTCCCTGCGGGTGAACCCCACGTTTCATGTGAACCATGTGAAACCTGTCAAGGAAAACTTTTGGTGCCGGTAACGCAACCACCGCCCCTACCAAGGATGGTTGATGGGGGGCCGCTGTATGCGGTGAGAAGACTCTTGGCTGTGCGCAATTGTAGCTGGCAGGCAATTCCTGGTGGACTGGGAGGGCTAAGGTCCGGAAGAGTGCTCTTTGGTGCCGGCGAGCTTCATCGTGGACCCAGATCTCCTAAGGGACTTCTATGTAGCTCACCCAGGCGATCCTGGGCTGTCTGGGAGCTGTCCATAGAGGTGGGGGTACTGTCATGCCCTTGATATTAAGGCTTGTGTTATTTAATTTTCTGTTATTTTGGAGCCCTGCATACCTTATGTTGCCGCTGACCCCCTCTCTCTGTTTCCCTCCGGTCTGATTGTTCAGCCACACCCTGATTGTTTCCACCTGTTCCCCCTTAACTTTGGTGTATCAGTAGTTGTTTTTTGTCTTTCATTGTTATTTTAGCTGTCAGCGGTTATCTTTCATACTTTCACAGATTGATGAAACTCTTCGGCTAGCATTTGTAGTTTCACTTTCAGAATTGTGGAACTTGTAGTTCTCTTTCACTACATTTTTGTACTGCTTTTGTACCACTTTTTCTCTGCATGACCAAAATTTTTTGGTACTTTAGAAAAAGTGTGGCCCCCGCATATTTTGCGGACATTGGTTTATTTTGCATCAATCATTGCAATCACAAAATCATAAAGGGACTGGCAGTAGGCTTCACTTAAATGAGGTTGTTATGGTGTTCATCCCTGGTCCCACATAAATTAGTTGCAGTAGGTTAACATTAAAAAAATAACTTACTTGAAGATATTTCTTTAGGTTGGAGGTGGAGTCTTACCCTGACAGTAGCTTGGTTGCTGGGACGCACCAGCAACCAAGCTAGTGCTTGGCACATCAGTCATGCATGTTCTCAAAAAATACATGCATGCCTGATCCATTTCAACACTAGAGGCAGTAGTGTATCAGTGCAACAGTTGACCACAAGTGAGATAACACAAACCTCTCCAACAGTTACAACATTTATTTACAACTGCGTGCTGTGTGTGATGTTGGTTGTGCTGAACTAGGCCTGATGCAACAAGTCACTAAATGTTGCAAAGGACATACAAAAAATACTGTTGGTTTCTTGTCAATTTCCCTCCCTTTAGTTAAAGGAGACAAATAAATCCTATCTCATCAAGGTCAATTTTATGTTCTAACATAACATCTCCAGTGATGCTGGTGTCTTTTCTGACAGTGACCACAAAAAGACAAAAAATACAGAAGAATAACTTCTTCTGTCTTACTTCTTTTACACAGTTGTATTTTTGACTTTGGTTCTACATTCTGCCCACATTTACATTTCTGATGAAAAATGATTTCATTGGTCCGTAGTAGTAATATATAGTACCAAGTATAGGGAAGATGTTTCCCAGTGATAGGCAATGGTCATCTGTTTTATTAGCAAATGATTTAGCTGTTTTTAAAATTTTTAAAATAATGTTTGAATAACTTGTGCTTTGCTTCAACCCTCATAACTCCACATACGTTTGAAGCAAGGGACCAGTTTTTCAAAAGGAAGATAGGTAATGAATCATGAAATGATGCTTGGTATTAAATTTTTATGTGGATACAAGTACTTAAATAATTTGTAATGGTCAACAGTCAATTGTTTTAGATAAACAGTCACATGCCAAAAGTGAGAGAAGGTGAAAAAAATATGTTGATTATCTGAAGTAACGAAAGAAACAAATTTCAATTTTTGTCCACTGAATGAACAATTTCTCTAAACAGCAGTTTTTCATTTTTTTTCAAAAGAAACAATGTCAGAATGGAACTCACTCCAATGCAATTACCAGCATTCTCCAAAATAACCTTTGTTGGGCTATTTGTTTTTATTTCATACTGTATCACACCCTCAAGATCATGCATGATATTCTACAGTCATTGATGATATCACAGGAGAAGATCTTGCAAACCTGACAATACTTCAACAATTAAGAACTGTATAGTGATTTTAAATATGGATTTTTCTAAAGAAACTGGCCAGACATTTCAAAGTTATCTTTACCATGACGAATGACCTTGGGATAATCTTCACTTTATTGTCTAAATATCATTTTTTCCAATTTGTCCAATTGTGCCATATATTGGATCATCACTGAGTGGAAAATCAATTCCTTGGCATTCCAGTTTCTTTCTATCATTTATCAGTGTTCCCAGCATGACATCAAAACCACACTCATTTAGATCTTGAATAAGTGATAAGAAATGAATGTACATTAGAACTTTTTAAAACAAAATAAAGAGAGTCTATTTAGTAAATTCCACATTTGAAGCCAGGGGACTGTCAGTGTCAAAGTCATCATAATACAGCTGGATTTGTAACACATTTCTTTTAGTTGTAAAAAAAGGGTGAGCTTTAAAATAACTTTAGGAGCAAAATAACAAAGTCTGTATATGTGTCTGGCTCTGATTGACACTCTTCCCTGAGGAGACCACAAAAGTCTGGATATCGCCACATAAATTTCAATGTTTCTAAGATTGGCACATAAATAAATCAGAACTATATGATTCATAATTTAATCTGTTGCTATATGTCACTCCAAGTGTGATTTATTTTGTAAAAACCTGCATGTGTTAGGAACTGATGCCTGCAACCTTTTTGGGAACAAATCAATTTGAACTTTGGCCCAGGATTGTAACAACGTTAAACTGAGGTGGAACCACAGTTTGCACGTCATTTACTAAGAATAATTACACAAATAGTGGCGGGTGCAAACGTGTTGGAGACACGGGTTTTGTTTTCTTTCTGGCCTGTACAGCAGGGCTCCACCATCCAAACAACAGAACCTCCTCTTCAGGATTCCAGTGGCGTGCTCCTCAATATTCCTTGTACAGGGCTTATTTCCCCACCATATGTGGTTCTAATGTTTTATTTTTCTCAGAAAACCTGAATGAATATGATGCATGCTCTTGTTTCTAATGAAATAGATTATTTCATTAAAATGATTTCAAATTGACCACCTACAAGCCAGCCATCTCCAATCTCACAACTTGGAAAACAGAAAACTGTTTTTCAGAATACAAGCCAAGTCAAGCCAACTTTAATTATGAAGCACTTTAAAAACAGCAACCACTGACCGAAGTGCTGAACATAATACAAGAATCATGCACATGCACATTTTGCCACAAAGCTGGCAATGTTGCCTTTGGCATCACAAATGCGCTCTGCATTCAAGCTCCTGTCAGTCTGACAAATGCAGCAATATCTGAAAAAAAGAAAGAAAAAGAAAAGCCATGTTTGGTGTCATTCAGCAACTGCCAAGTACATGGAAACCTAATCACCTTGGCCATCCAGCACCACATGACGTTCAGGACTTCAGACAGCACAGGAAAAACAGGATTGGGAGATCCCAGCTGTAACAGCTACTGTACACTGGAATGACCCAGATGTAAAAAAAAAAGAAAAGAAAAAGGAAGTGTAAACTAGAAAGGAGTTTTGTGATTGCAGGTATTGCGTAACTCCTTCTCATGGCTCCAAATCCATTCTGAGTTCCTCCAACAGCTCTATAATGACAATGCTGGATCAGCGATATGTTTTCATGATTGTTTACTCGTTCATTCCAAAAATGTTCACACAAGGGCGAATAATGCCTTCTCTGCGTCTCTTTGTCTCTTTCTGTCATGATTTGGGTTTTGGTTCTGGGTTTTTTCAGTGCTGGTGTTTTGTATCCTTGTTTTCTTGTCATTGACTGTTTCTGTTGGCTTAACTTCCTTTACTTCTAGTTATATTCTGTTTGACTTTCCTGATCCTCCCCCTGATGTGTTTCACCTGTGTCTCGATACCTCAGTGTGTATATGAGGTCCTGTCTTTGTCTGCCCTGTGCTGGTCTGTACTGTTGTGCCTGGTGTTCATGCATAGATTTAGTTTGTGATTTTGCCTAACCATGTTTTGAATTCCTTTTGTATTTTCCTGCTGTGGCAGCATTTTTGGTTTTGCTTATTAAATATCAGTTTTTGAATACTCCTGTCTCCTGCCTGCTCTCCTGCATTTGTTTCCTCCACCATACAATCCCACTATATGACATTTTCTTGTCCTCCCTATTCTCCTCCCAACACACGTAGAATTGTGCGTGAACACCCCAAATTGCATATTCATTGTGGTGAATGAACTAACGCAATTAGATGCGCTATTTTGCACACAAACTGTTGCGCCTTCTGTTCGTTTGTATGTTTTTTTTTCTTTTTTCTTAATTCTTGCGTGTGCAGTGTGTTTGCACTTGTTTTAATACACACAAACCTTTAGTAAATCTGGCCCAAAAAGTGCCTTGAAAAGTTCATCAAATACTCACAGAGAGCGATTTGCCTTGCACAGGATGAAATGCTTGTCAGAGGTCACGTAGAAGCTGTCAGTCTTGCTTTTCTGACGTCCAACAGCAAGACAATATGGATGCTGATGATGGTGTGTATTCAGATGTTCCTCCAAACTGCAATAAGACTAGGACTTATATGTACACAAAATGTCAGACAAGCATGGTGAACTATGTTAGATATCACTCAAGTGGAAATTCAAACATTGAAATTGAATGTTAGAGGAATTTTTTTGATTGTATTGTATTACAGTACTATTACCTTTTATGAAAAATTATTTCAGTCACATCTGAAGAAGGATCTGAGTGCCTTTATTATCATTGCACAACTACAATATAATTGAAATGCAATCCTTAAGGTGCATGTTCATAAAAAAGGTAAAAAGGTAGTAACTAAGAAAAAAGATAAATAAAAATAAATAAATAGAGAAAAACAACAATAAATAAAGCATACCACACATCAGAACATTCACATTCTGTAGGTATTGCATGATTCCCATGTTGATAGCATAGTATTCCAGTTTTTACAGAATTAAGTGCAATTATGGCTCTGGCATAAAAACTGTTTGTCTTTTGTTTTTTGTTTTTTTTTTTGTTTTGTTTTTTAAATTTGTTTGTCCTTGTTTTCATTGTTCTGAAGCATTTCCCTGAGGGCAGCACTTCAAAGAGTGAATGTCCTGGGTGAGATGGGTCCCTAAGGATATTATGTGCTTTCCTGAGACAGCAAGAACTGTACAGATCTTCCAGGGAGGGGAGAGGGAAGCCAGTGATCTTTGGGGCTGTGGTGATGACTCTCTGGAGCGCTTTTCTGTCTGCAGCTGTGCAGCTGGAAAAACACTTGTACAAAGTAAGTTAAAATGTTCTCTACTGAGCAGCAATGGAAAGATAAAAGAAGTTTTGTGATAGATGTTTTTTTCCTGAGTATTCTAAAGAAGTTCAGTCTCTGCTATGCCTTCTTGAATAGAGCCGTAGAGTTGATGCTCCAGGGGAGTGACTGGTTGAAGATCTTGGTAAAGACTCCCATCAGCAGATATGCACAGTCCCTCCATACCTGACCAGAGATGTCATCGGGTCCCACCGCTCTCCTCGGGTTCATGGACCTCAGCATGCGCTTCACCTCATGCTCCTCCTCCATGAGGATATGGTTGCTGTGGGCAGGTGGATGTGGTGTGGCTGAGGGTGAGTCCACCTTGAAGCAGGTGAAGAAGCAGTTCAGCTCCTCCACCAGTGAGGGGTCACCAACAGCTGAGGAGTTACTTGGTCTGTAGTTGGTGATGTTCTGTACAACCATCTGGAGTTGTTGTTCTGGAAGCAGCCCTCGATCCCTCTCCTGTAAGCAGCCTTGGCCTCTCTGACACCTCTCTTCAGACTGGCTCTGACTGCACAGTACAGCGTCCCATCGCCAGACCTGAAAGGGGTGTTTTGCTCTTTGAGCAGGCACTGGACTTCTTTTGTCATCCAGGGTTTTGTATTGGAATAAACCCAGGTGCACTTGTCCACAATGGCGGATCTAATCCTGAACACTTGTAGTGTACTGCTCCAGGTGCTGGTGTTTAAAAACACCCCAGTCTGTTGACTCAAAGCAATCCTGCAGCTGTTGAGAGGCACCATCGAGCCAGGTTTTAACAATTCTGGATCCTGAGGGGGATAAAGCTGGGATTAAGAAAAGAGACAGGTGGTCTGACTGGCCCAGGTGGCTTGGTCCTAAAGCCCATTTTGATGTTTAAGTAGACCTTATCCAGCGTGTTTCTTGTAGTGATGCATCACAGTCACTCATCACCAGGTGATGGTAGAAGGCGCTGTATTAGCAACAAAAGAGATGTCATTTCATGATCATACACTAAGGACAAAAAGCAACAAAAGATGAATGATTGTGTGATAGTTTTTCACATTATCAGTCCTATTCAAAACCCATGAAACTTTCACTAGCACACATGGAAAAAAGCACTCTTACAATAGACATTTGTCAGTGAATTTCAGTGGTGCAGACACTGCAAGTACTGTGGCAGTACTAATAAAGTAACGCTCCCCCCAAAAAAAAAGTTATAAATGTCTCATCCCTTGTCTCATCAAGATCGTGTCCTGGGGGACTTTCTGCTCACAACACCAGCTGATTCAACTCCGGTGATGAAGTGAGTTGCTTGGCCTCTTTTATTACATTGGGCTTGAAAAATGTGCCCCATTTCTGAAGCAGCCTGGATGATGTCTCATCCCCAAAACAAAGAGCAAAGTCTTGATCCACCTTCAAAAAAGAAGCTTTAAAAAAAAAATCCCTCTAGTCAGAGCCATGAAAGACAAATTAAAAAATTATGTTTAATCAGTTGCCATGATTAGCTACACTACCCTAAAACAATTCCCCACAGAATCAGAACTTAATTTCCAAACATCTCTAGAGCAATTATTTATGTCATAAATTTGTGATATAAAAGGAGATCATCAACAGTTGTTGTTGATGCGGCAGCTTGCATCACACATCTCAGATCTGGATGCCAAGGTTTCAGAAAAATATAAGCAATTACAGAACAAAAAAAGCAATAAAAAAAAAAAAAAACTTTCATGGCCCATCTTAAGGTGTAAAAAGGTATGTATTACAAAGATTTTGATGATGTCAACCACTAGAGAGGACTGCTTGTTATCAGATGGTTTATTCGTCAGTAGGTATATATTTTAGAACATGTTTTAAAAAGAGAAAAGTTATTATGTCTCTTTAAAAACAATAAAACTCACAATCCCATGATAAAACAGTCAACACCACATTGCCTTGTTCCACAAGTTCACTGAATATTTCCTCATCAACGTATGTACCTGTTACATCTTTGTATGCATTTGGTTCTCACGGTAGCAAAAATAATTAGTTTCAATTTAAACCTGCCAATATTTCAAAGGCAATGTTTCAGATAAAACAGATTCAAATTATGCAGTGCACAGAAATGAACATTGTTAATTTAAGTCAAATGTGTGTTCATTAAATGTATGAAGTTGCAGTGAAATAAAGATACCTTTTTTCATGAGAACCTGAACAAAGTCATACCGCCCTTTAATGGAATCCAACTTGACATCTGATGATGACCATACTTGACTTGAACCAGCAAGTTAAACTGGGATATGAAAGAAAGTTTCATAAAGTAAATCAATGTTGTACAGAGGTCGAACTAGATATCGTAAAAACATGGTCACTGAGGAGAATCAGACAGGCAGATATATAACAGGTGTATGACTGTTTTATTGAGGCCTTTTTTTCCTCAGCATTTTCATTGATTCACACTACAAATTTAGCTCCAACTAATTTAGCACTGCACATGTGACTAACGACCCCAACAGCGTGTTCAGTGACCGACAGAAAGAAATGTGTGAGAAAAAAAAAAAAGCAACAAAAACATGACTGTTTAGTGAGAAGAAAAAAAGGAAGGTCGCAAACTACCCTCAACTCGCCCACAGCTCATTTCCTCATTTCCCTGAGCGCTACACCTACATCCTCCAGTGAATGAAAAGGTGGAAATGGCACATATATTTCTCCACCTTACAGTGACCTTCTACGCCACTGTATAAGCAGGTCTCGGACTCTTACGTCTTCATTTTTCAGTTTTAGCCCCAGAAACTAACAACCAAAAAACGAGTTAGCAAGCCATTCCTGCACTTGGACGTCAAGCAGATAATACCAGGAACTGCAGAAGCGACATGTGTGGATGGAGCGTCATTGTGTCTATAAGGCGTTAAGGTAACTATGACATGGTCGACTCTTATTTAACCCCAACACCAAACAATATTTCACTCTGAAGAACGGTGGCGGGGTTTGTTTAAATCTAAAATGACTTAGATTTACACTGATGTGGTTAACTCCAGTCCTGACTGACATTTCACACTGAGAATGTTTAATTTACTCTTTGGGAGTTGAAATTAACTCATAAAATGTTTAATCTTCTGCGATGGACTGGCGACCTGTCCAGGGTGCCCCCTGCCTTTTGCCCGAAGTAAGCTGGGATAGGCTCCAGCAGACCCCTGTGACCCTGCACGGGAAATAGCGGGTATGGATAATGGATGGATGTTTAATCTTGAAATTTTATGAAGTCAGTAAAAGTGGCTGGTAGATTTTAAAATCCACATGCTGCTATGACAGTTGAGCAAAAAATATCATTTCTAGCCCTCATATAAAGATTATCAATATCTAATATAAGTAAGATGACACGATTTTTTGATTTTTTTTTTTTGTTTGAGGAAGACTGTATAAGCTATATTTCTTTCTTTTATGTGGTAAGTGTTTTTTTTGGAAATGTGTTTGTCTGTTTGATATTCAATCAAGTATATTTGTGTTAAATACTGATCACATTATCCAATGACGCTCACATTATCAACACTAACCTCCACTACAGAAGCTGATAATGTAACTTGTGGTCCCTGTTTGCCACCTTGCGTTACATATAAGGGACACTAGATGGCAGTGTGGTCATTTGTTGAAGCCTTTAGAGAGAACTCTGCCAGTTCAGCACACCCATAACATTAACTCACTGTACAGTGTTATCCACAGCTTTATAGTGGGTGTTTAATATTAATTATGTCTGACTGGTGAAAATTAGTTAAGCATAACAAGAAAAATATCATTGACAATTCAGAGAGGTATAAATTATTCAGTGACATTTAAAGCATTCAGACAAAAAAAAAGTAGATTTGATAAGAGCTCCGTCTTAGTATATTTTATAATCGTGACTAAATGGATCAGTACTCACAAAAGGTCTTTGAGAGGAAAAAAAGGGCCAAAGGATCCTCAGTTTGTCGACAAAAGGACAAGAAAATAATTCAAGTGCTTTAAAAGAAGTGTTCCTCTAAGACTGGAAGGGGCGTTCATATTCCTCTCTTCACTGTGTATAATACCATTAAGAGTCAAAGAATTTCAGCGAGAAAGCCAGTAACTCATGCTGTCCGATGAGTAAAAAGGCACTGCTGTCAAAAGTCAGGTGATTTCATTGGAAAACCTTTCTTCAGTGCTAAGACATGGATGTGTTCAGAAACCACTCTTGTCCAGAGGTGCCGTCAACTTCTCTGGGAAAACATTCTGTCGGCATCACAGATGTGGTTTTGGAGGAACGTGGATGGCTTGTGGTCCAGACAAGAGAGGAAAAGATCTGCCAAGGCTGTTTTGAACAAAAAGGCGCAGAAGCAAGGATCTGTGATTGGAAGGAGCTGGATCAGTGTTTTGGCAAAGGTCATTTACACTTCTGTGATGGCAGTATTAATGCAGACACATACTAAGATTTTAGAGCAATATTTGCTGCCTCCAGGATGACATCCGTGCATTTTTACAACAAAACAGTGCAAGACCAGATCCTGCATACATCACACAGCGTACAGCGAATGGCCTGTTGCACACCTTAAGATGTGTTTGACATAAGTGTAATAAAAACTTTACTGTTCCACCTTGTTGGACCGAAATGCAAAAATGTATCAAGGAAGTCAAGCAAGCATTTCATGAAATATCTTGGAGATACATTGACATAAATCAAAGACAATTATTTTTTGTTCTACATTCTGTCCCCACATGATCTGAAACTCTCTGGCCAACAGAATTTTAAATAACCACAGGATGGTCAATTAAAAGAAGATGAAAATACTTTGATGGTGTTGTTGTATAACGGAAAGCCAAGGGTTAGGGTTACAGTTGTTTACACATTTCAGATTTTATAATTTATAGGCAAACTAACCGATACAGGTAAATAGCTATGATAATCAAAGTGCAGAAATTCAAAAATATGGAAATAATCACCATTCCTCTGGATAGATGTTGAATTGATTTTGCCTTTTCATGTTTTCATAAATGAGGTCCTTCTGTCTCCAGCATGTATTTAGGTCACACTGAGCTGGGGTATGCCATACCAGTCAGGCAACCAGTAACCACAAGCATTTCTCTTTCTCACTTAATTTGTAAACTTTTGCAAGCAACTCAGTGAAAAATTGTGAAGCCTGCAAATGCATATGAAGCAGCACATTACTTTTTCAGTAAATCAGTGCTTCCACAGAATTGTTCACCCTCATTTTTTCAAAGTTAAAATTAAAGCAAACAAAAACCAATCAAATTTTTAATTTTATCTGCTTCTATTTGAAAGTAGCTTTATGGACAAACATGCACTTTTGTGTTAGCTGCTGTCTTCATATGATTTAATTTAGTTGATGTTCAATGACAGTGCAAGTCCTGCTTACAATATATTCCTTGTAGCTTTATCTATTTATTTATTTTTATCTTTTTTCCTTCTTTTTTTTTATAAATCCTTTTGACTATTTTTGCTTCAGAAAATTCTCATTATCCTTGCAAGATCTGTGCAATCTCAAAGATAAATGATTCAAGGTGGATGTTTTCAGTGGATGAATTTTGATGCACAAAGAGTAAAAGAGAGCACTCTTTTATTTCAAAGCATGCTTGAGTACATAAGCACAGCACAATTTTGAGTGTGTAGTTTGGCAAAAGTCAAGTTACTACCCTGTGGTCTGCTTTTTTGTGTTTTTCTTTTTTCTTTTTTGTTTTTCCCCCCAGTGGTCTTATTTTAAACTGTCTTTTGATACAAAACCCTTTTGTTTGTTTCTTCATAATGCTTTCAACGGAACATGATGTCTTTTAAAAGGTCAAACCATGATCTCATTTTCATCTGGTCCGAGGCCTTTTTGATGCCTAAACATAAACAACGAAAACCTTTTCCACTTAACCCAGTGGCTTCCAGGTAAGGGGCTACATCCGATTTTCAGAACTGATGCTGTCCTGGAATTATGACAAATTTTGATTTCTGTAGCTAGATTTCACAGCCATGACAGCAGTGCCTTGAACAAATTCCTTTGTACTGAATCAGCTAAAATTATATGAAAACCACGGTGTGGTTTAATGAGAGACAACTGCATTGCCAACTATGGTGTCAAATGGCTAAAGCCGTCATGACTTTAGCTCCTTAGGAACATGATTTCTGAGTTGTGAAGAAAGACCTAATAGAGCATAATTATCATCACGTTGAAGAAAGTCTGGTTTGTTGTGATGTTTATTGCATTAACTGACCAGCACAAATGGCTTCTTTGTTGGAGGATTGGTATACCTAAACTGCTCAACTGTCCCATAAAGTTTAAATGTGTTTTTACCCTGGCATAGTTAGAGAACGATAGTTTGTCAAGTCAAATATGACATTCAGTGAAAACCAATCTGAAAACCTGTAGTGTGTTTCGTTACACTTTACATGGACTCATTTGGATCCTCGTACAAACATTAACAAAGACCAGCCCACTTTCTGCTGGACTACGGAGGTCTGAACCTCCTTACTGCAGCTCAGTTAACTTGTAGGATATGAAGAAGGAAAATCAGTTTGTTGTAAGGATGAAAAATATATCTTTCTTCACTCCAGGCTGTTTCTCCAACCTTGGAAAGTTTTTTTTTTTTTAACAAAAATTTTGCTCAGCAGCTGACATTGAAATGTCATGCTATTAAACACAAAGCATCACAATCGCAGTCTGTAAGTGCCAGCGCATAACCTGGAGCTGGTCCTGGGCCCAAACAAAATATTACATCCCCTATTTAGAAACCTCAGAAAACAAATTTAATTAGCGAATTAATACAGTATATGGACTTTCAACTGTTTAACTGTGAGGTCTGACACTTTCAAGGCAACTTAATTTTACACTTCGTGTCCAAGTTGGTCTGGAAGTGTTCAGCCAATCAGCTTTGGCCCACCTGGGCCTGACCCTTTGCTAATTTTTGGATTGCCTGGAGCTGGGCTGAGTGAGATCCTGTTGAGATCATGTAATCCAGGGCTCAGAAATTCAAATGTTAAAACCACTCCCCAGAAATCTATGAGTGATGTCACGAACATGTTTCTCCAGTTCTCCTTAAACCACCTGTGGTTCCATTTGGACACGAAGCTCGGTTGGCTGCTTCTGAGGAAATGCCCGTTGATTCGTTTGGCATTTTGACTAATCAGCCCACTTTGTTTTGCTAAAACATCCACCTAATAGGTAAATAAGGATGCTTTGAACATTATTATGAATTAGTGTAATTTACGTGCATGGACTGAATTATGAACTTTGAAACTAAGCAACATATTTAAGTTTAGACCCTGCATGGACACTGCTATGAGCATGTGACTAAATTACAGGGGATCTGCAATGTAGCATGACATATTTCTCTGCAATATGGATCAGCACCTGTATACAAAAATCCAAGAATTAAAGGCATATCAGTGCTCCAGGGGGAAAGATGAAGAAAAAAAAATTCCTCTTCCCTCACCACAACATCCCATCAAGGTCAGTCCATAGTGATTTTTCATTTTGCCTCAAGTGGACTGCCTCATCTGGTGAATACACATTTTAACAAATGGGAGTCAGTGTGCCAGTGAGACACATTCAGTCCTCATGGCCCGCCCCCTCAAAGAAGACAGAACAGCTCTGCAGCAACGACGTCACCGCAGAGCTGCAGACACATGTGACAAACTACCCAAAATCATTCTCTGGGTGACTCCTACTTAGTTCCTTTCACGCGGAGCCAATTTTGCCACAAACACAGTCACACATATAAAGGAGCACAGAGCCATAGAGCTATAATGCATAAGAGCATCCATCCACCCACCCACACACACACACACACACACACACACATTCAAGCACTCACTCACTGATGCAGTTTACTCTCGCTGCATGCCAAAAGAGGGGGTCACAGCCACTCGTGCTGAATGAACGTCAAACAGGCTGGAGCAGATGAAGAGATGAGGGGAATCCAAACACATATTGTCTTGCCTCTTTCCCTCATTCTCTCAGCACCACCATTTGTGCGTGCTCCCCTCACCTCCCCCCACCTCATGGCTGTTTGTTTGAGTGCTTTGGCCTTAACTGACACATTTTTTCCCCCCCTTTAGCCCTTTTTAATCAGCCAAGAGTTCACCCTCGTTGCCGCAATTGTTAAACTGCATGCCGATGCGGTGGAGATTAACATTCAGTCGGTTAGTTCTGGTGTCAACTACCGCCTCAGAAGCTGAACGTGTCCAAGCAGCAGCCAGTAGATGACTTGTTCTCATTTACTGATCGATACAAGATACTCACACTGATATTTCAGAAGGAAGCCTGAGCTTGAGAGCGGTGCATAGATTCCTATATGGAAGCACAAACACAGCCATGTTTAAGTGACCTAAGAGGGTATTACATTGATTTTAACCTCTCAGTATTTAGCCTAACCTTACAACTTTACCATTAAATGTAACATTTAACCTACAGTATGGGGAGCTGCTTTTTATCCCATGTGAAATGACCCATAATGTGGCACTGTAAACACATTTAGGCCCCAGTACATGGTAGCAGCTTTTGTAACCCTAAACCTAAGCACTTTACACTGACTTCCATTCATTGTGTACAGCCTGAACTAAAACCAACCCCTTAGCCTAACCATTACCAGTTTATACCTTAACTCAATCTCAACCTAATTTTCAGTCACACTTTAGATTTAACCCTCACCAGGATACAAATCAGACATTCTGCCTTGGGGGCTTGGGGTAAAATTTGAGAGACTGGAAGTGTAACAGGGCTGACGGCCTCCTCAGTCATTTCAGACATTATGTCTCCTTTTACAGTAGCCTCATTCACACAGCAAGTCCATTCTGTGTCTAGAATAGCAAGCTAAAGATGCAGCTGAAAATAACACTTGTTTTTTTTTTGTTTTTTTGTTTTTTTTATTGCAGTTTAGAGGTAAAGACTGGCTGGACTGGCTCCATTACAAACTTTGTAACTGGACTTCTTGCACTGGCTACTAGTCGAATCCTGCTGTCATGAAGGAGCCTCCGCCTGCTGAGGCCAGGTCATTGTCTTTCACCTGCTGAAGCTAGCCATGGCGGCATCCCAAACACCAGCAGTGACAAGGCAGCTGAGACCAGCAAAGCTACGTGTGTGTATCTCTGAAACAACCAGAGCCATGTTTTATTCAGCCCTGACTGAATAGAGCAATGACCAGAAGCTTTAGGTACTTGCTGCTGACTGCGGACCATTAAGTACAAGAAATGGATTGTGGAAAGTTGTATCTTTGTGGGATTACTGTGAATGCACAGGTGGAGAATGGAGGCAGAATGAAGTGGGGCTCCACTTTATTTATATAATTGAATTGAATAGAATTGTGGCGTTGATGCACCACTTTTGCTGTTTACCGACCAGAAGAATAAAGTGCCAAAAAAGAAGAAGCAACAAAAGGAACTGAAAAAAACAAAACAAAATTAACAACATATAGCCTACCGACATATCTAGTCAGCAGAGTTAACATTACTTTTCCATGCAGCAGTTTTTCGGGCAGTTTTTCAGTCCCATAGAGGTTGCCAAAACTCTCACTTCAGGGCCATTCCTGGAAATGGAGACACTCATCAACAACTTAGGCTCCGTAAACCACCCCTCCACCCCCCCAACTAAGACTGGGCTTT
>JBAMYA010116135.1:0-18783 GCA_037176975.1 Arrhamphus sclerolepis
AGAGCGGTGGAGACGAGCGCGCTGCGCTGGCACGTGTGCCACCGGAGCGGGACCAAAATGTGCCAAAACCCGCTGGCCGTGAATGAGTTAAGAGACATGCCCCTCCCCAACAACAGAAGTTAATGAAATTTGGCTCATTAAATACCCAGTCCCTCACTAACAAAAGCCTTATTCTAAATGAATTTATAAGTGATTGGGAAATAGACATTTTCTGTGCCTGTGAAACCTGGAACTGCAGTGGTGACTTTCTGACCTTCAACAAAGCCACACCACCAGGCTTTAAATTCTTGGAAAAAGCCCCTTCCTGAACCTGCTGGACTGCCTTCCCCTCACCCAGCATGTAAATGGACCAACTCATAAGCATGGACACACCCTTGATCTTGGCATCACTGGAGATGTTTCTGTCGCAAACACTCAGGTTCTCAAGCACTTCATTTCCGACCACCAGGTGGTGCTGCTGGACATTATAATCCCTTCAATCTATCTAATGTGTGTGTGGCAGTGAGAGAAAGCTGCTTGCATTGTAAAAGCTCCTTGAGTGGTCCGTGGACTAGAAAGCCACTACATAAGCACGTTGGGGTTATTGAAATCATATAATTGCTTTTGGTTTTTTTTATTTTTCGTGTCACCTTGCTTCCATCTCTGAATGAATGAATGTTAATATATGAAATAAAGTTGTCAAGAAACAAAATAAGAAATATCTGGTGTTTCTATCTTGTGTAAAGACATAATAGCCATCTTATTTATTTGCATTTTGCGTTCTATACCAACTTTTTCAGATTTGGCATGATAGATGTAGCATTAGTTTTTACTACATATGATGATGTGATTTCCCAGCTGTGGTCTGGAAGAAGCAGGTGAAAAGAAGCTGCCATCAGAGGCAGCATTCTTTCATTGTTATGGGAGCTTGTTTACAGCTCACTGCAGGGTAGTGGCAATTAGTGACAGCCTGCAGTTATAAAATGTACATCCAAGCAGCTGTCTTTGTATTTTTCTTGTTCCTGATTAAGATCAAACAGAAGTGCTCGTTTTGTTTTGCTGCAAATGGCCTGATGCATGTGGACAGTCGCTTCTGGGCGAACAGGAAGCCTTTGTTGCACTTGGGACTCATTTAACCAAGCAGATCACCAAGACAGGACAGTCATGTTGTAATTGTGCTCAGGCTATTAAAAAAATTAGCAATTTGTTTCTGCTCTTTGTGTCATTACGGCTTATGAACTCCATTAATTTAATATTGCATGAACCCAGACAATGGGCACCCAACATGACGGACATGCCACTAAATTCATGATAGAACTCCAGCACTTACTGCATAGCTTGTTTCTTAACTAAAATGTTTTTTGTTCTTTTTTAAAAGACAAAAAACAAACAAAAAAAAGTCATGAGCTGCCACATTGATCTTGTCCTACAACCAAAAGCAGCGAGCTCATCAATGACAGATTTAGATTGATTGTCATATGCATGTTAACTTATGGTCAACAATGCAATGAAATGTTTGTGTAGTGAGGTTTTTTATTTTAGGATGATTTGTGTTAATTGTAATCAAAGTAACAAGCCCTGCCAGAACTCAAACAAGGACAAGAAAGCTCCGCTGGGACCCAACAGTCACAGGGCATCTTTCGCCTGTGTACACATATTGCAGTTAGGTAAGCCGACCGCAATCAACCCATGAGTCGTGGGATGATTGACTGCAGGTCGCAGCATAATTCCACTTGGAAGGGTCCTGAAACAAACTGCTGTGGCTACTGGCTCCTTCTGATCCTCCATGCCGCATTGGAGGCATTGGCAGAAATCTGCAGAGGGACTTCAAATGCTCAAATATTTTGGTGGAGACTTAAGAAACGACTGCTGCATGTAGCTGACGCTCAGTTATCATGTCTGCTTAGCTAAGCTTTGGCAAAGCTCAGCCTTTGTTGCAGGTTATGGGTCTTCCAACAGGATAATGAGCCAAAGAATACAGAATAGTTATATTTAGATAATATTGTTTTTTAAAGCATAGTAAGTAAAGTTCACCATCACTTTTTTCAAGGCCAATGTAATTTCTTTCCCAAACGCAGACCTTTCATGGGAAAAGTTAAGCTTTTAACATTTTACACATGCTAATTTGTGAACTACTATAAAAGGTCATTCCACTTGCTGGGCAACAGCTCATAATATCTAATATAATTGGACTAATAATACACAGTGACAAAAGAGAAAGTGGCATGACAGACATATCTGTAGGCTGTTGTGTGTGAGGTGTTTGTGTATGCAAGTAAGAAATGAGCAGGTCTGTTTATAGACCACACTGTGGGCTGTTTTCTACTTGCTAGCATCCTTGTCAGTTTCACAGTCTCAAAAGAGTACCTCAGATAGAAATACAACTGAACATAAATGCAGTCATCGCAATAAAATCTACATAAAGGCACTTGTATTTTCTGTAGTTCTTTTTAAAAGAATATGAAATTCTTTTGGTCATGGCACAACTGAATTAATGAATGAATAGGAAAAAAAGGCCCAGCTATGTATAGCTGCCTTTTGCATGTAAAAATGTTCAGCTACATAAAACCCTTTCAAGCTCTTCCTTCATAACGTACATGCACCATTCTTGAGGTCTTTGTACCAGGCAAATATTTTAAGAAAGAAAAGAAAAAGAAGTTTAGCTTCCAACAGAAAACGTGAATTATCTGGACACCACATCAACAAACATTCAAGAAGATGGTCACTTACCCAAAGACACACTGTGGACATCTGTCCACAAGCTGACAGAACTTTTAAATGGTGAGGAGAGAAAAAAATATTCAGGCATCCTGAACTCCTGAACCAGGTATGTACCAAAGTTTTTTGGGTTTTTTTTCTAAAAAGCAAAGCTTTTCATCGTAACTTGATAATGAGTCCAAGGCCTTGATTTTCCTTTTACTTAAAATAATCTTTCTGCACTGAGGTCATTCTTTTAAAACAACATTTAAATCCACTGTGTAACTTCTGATAACATCAGAGCATATAGATCTGATGCACGAACAGAGGAGATGCTGAAAAGACTGCAAATGAGTGGAGACAGTCTGGCACATCCTGGGATACCACTTCCCTCCACTAGAGGTGATCTTAAATTTCTTGTGATCTGCTGCCCCGATAAGCAAAAATTACACAATTTCAGTTGCAATGTATAGAGTATAAAGCCACGTTGTCCAGGGGTTGAATATATTGCTGCAGTGACTCCTATCTGTTCTCAAACCCATTAATCACAGTTGAAAATTACCTCAGAGATATGATGGTGAAAAATGCTGTCAAGCATCAGCCATGTCTGAACTCATGTAAAAAAAATCTGTCTTTGGATTTAGATTTGCAAAGACAGACAAATTACCATGAGGTCACAGATCATAAATACAACAGACAGAAGTGTTCAGTTCTGCAACATCCTAAAACTGAAATGAGCTGCAAAACGGGCACATTTACCTTTAATGACATTAACCTCAATAATGACAAAAGCAGTCTCACAAGATCACTGCAATGTTGAGCTGCAGACAAATGGGCCTGTTGATACTCAGAAACCTGTAATTAACCAATGACAAAGCCAAAGCTTGTTTTGTGTTACAAAACCTGCCACTTTATCAGAAACAGGATTATCTCTTGAGTTAAATCATTTTGGAGTCAAAGAAAAACAATACACATTCACAAGTTTCACAAGATTTCACTCTTCAGTTTAACTACATTCCAATGTTTTATTATTTTTTCCAGTCAGAATGAGACAGCACACATGTTCGAAGTGAAGAAGAGTCATTAAGTTAAATAAACTGAGCCAAGCAACGAAACTGTGAACAGCCTTGGAAGCCATCGTGGTTCCTTCGTGGTCCTTTTACTCAAAACGTGGTGGTTTGATCGTCAGCAAGCGCTGAGTTGCTTCATAGGCATGCTAGGTCTTCAAATGAATTTCCACAAAAGGAAAGTACTGGGAAGAGGCTCTGGAAGTGATAGGCACCCTGCAGAAGATCACTGGCTGGCCTCTAACCTCCCTGAAGGGTATCAACACCTCCTGCTGCTTCAGCAGGGCTGAGAACATGATCAGAACAGCTTGCAGCCAGGTTTCCATCTGTTTGACCAGGTACATCTGAAGCAATGTAAAATGGTTCAGACATTTTTGTTTATCCCTCAAAACCACAGAAACGATGAAATCACGATGGATTGAGTCAACTGTGTACACCTTTATTTATTTTATTTAGTTTATTTTACTTAGACAATGGTTTTAATTTCATTATTAATGAACAAATAATTTGTATAATTCCTGCAACCCAGAGCAGGATAAAGTTGTTCAGTATTTGGTTACAGACATGGTTTTTACAGGCTTCGAAAGATCCCTTAGGTTTATTTGCATTAGGTCATTTCTAAATCATTTGTTGCATGATTTGTTATTGATTACTTGATTGCATCCAGGTAATGAACTCTGAGTGTCTCACAAACATTCGTATAAAGGCTTCTTTTTACGTTCAGCTGCACTACTGCACTACATTTTTCCGTCAACTAAATATTTGAATATTGATTCATATCAAGTATTCTCTTGTTGATGATTGAAATTAAGTGAACAATCTTTTAGTTGACTGGACAGATAAAAGGGCTTGTGTCAAGATCAACACGAAGCTTGTTACAAATCTATATATGCAGTTGGCAATACAAGGTGTAATACACAGTGGCGTCCTAGGTCTGGACCCTGCTAATGGAAACCCACCACAAGATTCCCTTGGACAGGCTTTTGAGGTGACCCTCTAAATGCAACTTACAAGTTCTCCCACCCAAGGCATTTGCGCTTAAATTGAAGTAACACAAACCTCTTTCCACTCCCCTCCACTAGAATCTCGGAAAACTGAAGACCATTGTGGAGATTAAGATAATGTGGGAAAACAGTACATGAGGGGCTCATTTAAGCCGAGCAGCAACCATCCCACTTCCGGATTGAAGCCGGCAAGGATATAGATTTTTGCTGCAGTTCCATTGAAATGAGGATGTTTAGAGAGAAAGAAAGAAAGAATATAAAGTTAGAAGAAGCTAAGCCAGCTAAGCTAAAAACAGCTGGGCATGTTCCAGACAGCTTTTCGGCGTTGCTGCTTCCCCCGTGCATTTCGAGGAAAATGAGGCGTCGGACTCTCTCTGCATACACCTGCAGGTCACATGATCGAAATCTTCAGCTCTAAACTTAACAATCAATATTTTAAGCAAGTGGTAAAATGATGAGAATGATCAAATTCGACTTGAAATTTTCTTTACTGCAAAACTGTGGTAGTAAGCTAATAAAATCTCATGTGTAGAAGAGGCAATAACGGCCGCTGGAATGAGAACTCAGCAGCTTTTAATTACAGACAAATGCTGATATGAGCTGAACTCATTTCCCACACCAATCCACTGGAGACATTTCATGACTGCTCTTGAGTATTACTGTGTGGAGAGTGAATGTTAAATACTGAAAGCAAAAAGGAAAGATGAAAGCGTGGACCGCATTGACAAGTCTTAACTCAGTGTAGCATTTATTCAATTTTTACTTAGACTGTCTTGTTCTGTCGACCAGCCAGCACTTGCATAACTGACTTAGGCTCGTTTGGTGTAAGGGCATATAACATGCATATAATGCTTTGAAAAACATATTTTTATGATGTACAGTGGATGGCTGGATTGCATTTTACTTAATAATTGTTGACTATACAAAATGCTATAAATGATCTGTTTATATCAAAGCTAATATTAAAGTATAAGCCTTAATTGGAAATTGAAAAAGAAATGTAAATTGAAAATGCACTTAAAAGAAAAGTTCTTCTATACTTTTGAAACAAAAATTGCAGATAGCAGATGTACAAGTTTTAACACAGAACAAGGTAGACAAAGTGATCATGAGGACTACAATAATTGAAATCATTTGATGTTTTTTCTTGAAACTATGAGTTGATTCTGGATTTATTCTTTGGTAACTTTTGAAGAAGCTTCATCATGAAATCTGGACAACACTGATGTCTGGTAACTGAGGGAGATAACCACCTAGAAATCGATCTCATCTTACTGGAAAATTCACCAAAGGAGAAATGGATACTGAGAGGGTGAGCGGGGATGCGTCAATCACATTTTTTTTTTTTGTTATTCTGTTCTCGTGCAATAAGATACACAACATACCATATTGGTGAGTTCATGAATACGCTGCCACGACTCGTGTACTCACTTTTACTCCGTGGACCACCTTTGATCCTGCTTTAGCTGCTGATGTCATCTTCTATCAGCACTTGGAGGCATTTTTCTGCTGGATGTTCATTTGCAGTGCATTTGTATTGTATTGTATTTATATTTACTATTGTGTCATGCACCAAAAAAGTTCCCAGCCCTCATGGGCTTATAAGACACACATCAAGACAATATTCCAATGACTGCCAAAAACGTTGTGACAAAAAGAAAAGAAAAAGAACAGAATATAACATCAACATCTTCACACAGAGGGATATAACATGCTCTGTCTCCGTTCCCAAGCTTTATAAATATAATGATTTAAAGAAAAAACATAATTTGCAAAAAGCTGTTTTAAAATTTCTTCCGCTGGGAACCAGAACAACTCTGGGTTCTCCTGTTGCACCCGCCTAAACATAGTTTCCCGTAAATCCGTATACGCTGGACAATATAAACAAAATGAAGCTCATCCTCCACCACATTCAGATCACATGAAGTGCAAAGCCGCTCCTCCTCAGAAGGCCTTTGAACCTGCCCACTTCAACTGCCAGAGGCAACGTGCCCGTTCTCAGCTGGGCGCAGAGAGACCTTTGTTTTCTGCTGAGATTTAAAAACATATATGACTCAGTTTTATATAAATATTTATACATATATATATAAATGTTTATAGACAAGGGGCAGGATTTTAATAATTTTTACTTCATCCTACTCCTTTTCGAACATGATATTATCTTTATTTTTGTTTTTGTTTACAAAAGTACATTTGATTAATTGTTACTATTGGGTTTTTTTCTTGGTTCTTTTTGTGCTTTGTGTTCGAAATAAAGACACCAATTAATCAAAAAGCACTAATTGTGAATCAATTTCATTTTTTTTGTTTCTTTTCTTTAATGAAAGCTTTATTTTTCACATGTTACATACCTACATGGGACTACATGACCCTGCAACTGATGAGCTGCTGAATCTGGCTACATTTCTGGACCCCAGGTTCAAGAGCACATATAGAGAGAGAAGTTGGTGGAGGTGAAGAAAACAGCAGAAGCTGAGATCAAGGAGATGGAGTAGAGAATTATGGCTGGTCCTGCTCCTTCACAACCAAAGAAGATCAAAAGTAGCCTGGGCACTTTTTTGAAAAAGCATGGCAGTACCAAAGACGTAGAGTTGGAGATCAACAGCTGCTTGATGGTGGTCACAGCTTTCAGTCAGATCCTCTGGGGTGGTGGTGTTTCCACTGTCCCTACTTTCCACGAGTTAGCCAGTTAGCTAAAAGGTACTTATGCATCCCAGCAACCAGCTCACCATCTGAGTGTAAATTCAGCACCAGTGGTTATGCAGTTACATGTTCCAGGGCAGCACTGAAACCAGAAAGCGTCAACAGACCAGTATTCCTAGCAAAGAATCTAACTTTTTAGAATCATTTTTTTAACTGCACTTTCTGAATATGTTATTTAAATAATCTTCTTTTCTACATATTTTTTATTTTATTTATTTATTTTATTTTTTCCCCTCTCAGAATTTGTGTTTTTAAATTATCTTAGCCTTCACATTTTACACCCACACGTGTGGAAAATGTTTTTAACTCCAATACTACAAAGCAGGATATTTTACTTAAAACTATAAGCACTTTCCAACAAGGGGACTGTAGAAAGGTTAAATGTGTGTTGTGATGTTACATTTCTGTTTCTGTGCAAAATCTTGAGGAGAATTTTGTGATTAAATTGGTTAGATTTACATTTTACATGTAAAATGTCCATTTATGTACATTGTCCCTCTATATCAAATAAAAGTTAATAATAATAATAATAATAACAATAATAATAATATTAAAATTCAAGCGATGTTGATCTCAGACAAACATTTTCATTAAACTTTAGTTAAAAACAGTAGATGTGAAGTAGTTGTTTTTAGTTTTTAGCTTAAAATATTATTTTCCTTCCAGTTCCAGATTGGATGAACACAAATGAGCATCTTGTAATTTACTAATTAGCTTACAGTTTGGGGAAGAGTACTCCTGTACCGTGATATAATACCGCCATTGTGAAAATGGGAAAAACATACCGTGATATAAATTTCAGGTCATGTCACCCTCTCCTACGGCAGAAATATGAGGACACAAGAAAAGGAAGCAGTGAGGGCTTCAGACATTAAATGAAGCGTAAAGGGAGGAGATTACAGAGCTCAGTGAGCATTTGATGACCTGCTGCAAAATAAATTTGGGTACCAGTTTTGCTAAATGATGCAGTCAGTCTTCAGGCAGCTGATGGTACACAGGTACTGTAAAGAAAAGCTCCATCTGACAAAACCAGATGCTTTGTTAACATTTCAGGGATGCCAAATAATGTAGCTGAAGAAGAACCAGAGGGCAAAAAAAAACTTTCAAAGTTGGTGCTGTAGCTTCAACTTTCACTACTTTATATCTTGACACTACATACTCAGAGAGAATTTCAAGCTCTGCTCTTCAGTATGTAATTTCAAATGCCTTGTGGGATCCTCTAACAGACAGAAACTGGTTTTCTGTTTGGAGAAGGAGAAGAAAGCTTGTCTAACACTTCCATAAAAAAAGAAATCAAAAAATACTTTTAAATGTTAAAGTTAAATTTCAGAAAGCATTTGCATTTGAATATTTAATAGTCAAAAGTTAATATTTCTTTTTTTACAACTCAATATGACAGAAGACTGGTTAGAGCTGGACAATAATTCAATAATATATATTGCAACAGAAAGTGTTGCAATAATGATGAGTTTTAAACTCTGTTACAATATCTTTATATACATTATTGGTTATGAATTTAAAGAAACATTGAATACTGAAGCTTAAGATGGTTTTGTACGTTTTCAATTTTATATAATTTAAACTTTTTGTCCTAAAATCACAAATTTCTGTTCTATATATATATATATATATATATATGTATATATGTGGGTGTACACATATGTATATACTTTTTCTTTTTCAATACACTTTTTGATGCCCGTACACAATGAAACAAGCATTCACTTATAAATCTTGGAGGTCCAGATAAAATTCAGTGGCAGGTGGGATTGTGCTCATGGCTCTTGACTTTTGACACGTGTTTAAATGATTCTAAAAGAATTAGACTTCTTATTTGTGCCTTATTTAACAAAGCTGAAACTGTCAAATGAGCATTTAATATCTCTGATTTAACTGCTTTCTTTCACTTAGTTTCTTTACTCTAATTCATTCTGGAACTTATTCATCCCCTGCAGATGTTTTCCAGCTGTTTGAAGCAGGCAAGAAATTCAAAGATTAAATGTTGTTTTTTCTAAGAGTAATCAATGTTCTTGTAGGACAATATAAAGTTAAGTCTTTATCGTGGTATTATGTAATGTTTAAGTCATAAGAAGCAGAAGAAAAGAATTAAAACGCTAGGAGAATTCAGTCAATCAACCCAAAGGTTCGAGGTAATCTCAAAAGTACTACCTACAGAGTTAGCCTGGCCAGTCATCCTCAGTCTTTTCCTCTTCAATACTAAAGGTTTCAGGTTTCTCTGGATTTGACATTGATTTTCGTGGGGACAGTACCAGTGGACACAGAAGAAACTGCCTCAGGATGGAACCGGATAGGCTGAGAGAGATCAGCCACTTCACCCACATCATGTCAGCCATGAATGGACATATGTTAGTGATGTACACAACATCAATGCGGTTAAAAAATGATTCTAAAAAGTTTGATTCTTTGCTGGGAATACTGGTCTGTTGACGCTTTCTGGTTTTAGTGCTGCCCTGGAACATGTAACTGCATTACCAGTGCTGAATGTACACTCAGATGGTGAGCTGGTTGCTGGGATGCATAAGTACTTTTTAGCTAACTGGCTAACTCATGGAAAGTAGGTACAGTGGAAACACCACCACCCCAGAGGATCTGACTGTCAACTGTGACCACCATCAAGCAGCTGTTGATCTCCGACTCTATGTCTTGCTTTAGTGATGCACTGGTACTGGTTGTGTTGTGTACATCGGTGATGCACACAACATAAAGCTAATCAAACTAGAAGTTTCAATGTCTTTGGTAAGTAGGAAACTCGACGGTAGCAGCCAGTTTGGAGCGGTGAAAGGGGGAGGGTAGGTATGTCATTGGTGTCATCGGATGGGGACCCTGCTAAATCGACGTTTCGTTGATTGAAGACTCGGACGTCTACAGAGGGCTCAACGATTCACCCAGCGCCCCAGATACATCCCCCTCCATGCCATACCCTCCATATGCCATGGTGGACTCTCTTTTCCCTGAATCAGAGCTATGCTAGTCTCTATCTTCGTGCCCAGTTTGGGTCTAGTGGCAGATGTGGCAACAATCACAGTAGTATGTTGTAGTTGTTAAAAGACAGAAGATGGCGTAAAATGAATGATCTGCATCGCTTGCTTTTGCTTTGTAACTTTCTTTACAGGAAAGTAGTCAAGTCCCCAAATGCAGCTTTCTGCCTTGCGATATTCGAGTAGCCTCTTAGTTCAGAGCATTCTGAAGTGGTGGAAAATGCCATTAATGGGAGGCATACCAGACCAATTTCACAAATACGAATAGCTGGGCAGGCCATGTCAAGGCCACTTTTAGAGGTGGAATTTCTGCCCTAAATCTCTGTTTGGGTTCATAAGACTTCCCAAGAAACTCAATTCTGGAAAAGGTTCTGGCAGTTGAAATTACAAGTTTAAAGTGGCATTTATTCAAACATTGTGTTTAGTTGTCAAGCATATGTTTCACAGACACTGGGTCAGCCTGGCCCTGTCTTTTCATTCAGTTTTTGTTTCAGAAGTTGCTTTAAGCATTTTCTGAGTGGCTCTCTAAAAGGAATATATCACCGTTTATATCACAGTTTTCAATGAGGAGCAAGAGCATCAGCTAGAGGAATATATAACAGCATCAGATATTGATTTTGGCCTCTCTCTCCCGTTGTAGTGCGCAAACTGGCAAACAGCTTTGCTGTGCACAATAATGTTGCTCTCTGCATAAACTGGGCAGACTGGTTCTCTGGGTTTTTGAAGAGACACCCATTGCTTTCCATCAGGACTACGGGGGCCACTAGCACGTTTCAGTGCTTTTAATGAGCACAATGTGGACTGCTTCTTCACCAACTTGGAGAAGGTGATGGCTAGATACAAGTTTGAGCCCCAGTCAATGTGGAATATGGATGAAACAGTATCACCACTGTTCAAAAACAGAACAAGGCGGTAGCCAGGAGAGGCTACAAATAAGTCGGGTCTTTGACCTCTACAGATAGAGGAACCCTGGCAACACAATCCTGTGCCACCTCCATCACTGGGAATAGCATCCCCCCCATTCTTCATCTTCCCCCAGGTGAAGTTCCACAACCATTATCTACCTTCTGTCCCCACTGGAAGTGCAGGAGCAGTGAATCAGAGTGTGTGTATGAAAATGATTTTTTTTTTTTTATAAATGTATTTTGTGGAATTTCTTGAGCATTTTGTTTCCCATACAAGATGCAGTAGGGAGATGCCATGTCTCCTGCTCCTTGATAACCACAGCTGACACCTGTCAGTGGATGGGCTAAAGTATGCCAAGGAGAATGGGGTTGTGCTGTTGTTGCTGCTGGACCTGCTTTAACAACAGGCTGAGCAGAGTCCAGTGCACCTCAGCCAAACCCACTGCTACTCCTCCAGCGCCATCCACTAGATCTGGAGAGAGACCAGTGACTCCAGAAGAGCTGCAGCCAGGAAAGGAGGCCAAAAACAAACAAACAAAAAAAAAATGTCAACCTGTATCCTCACTGACACCCCAGAGGAGAGAATAGAGCAAGTAAAGGTAGACAGAAAACAAAAGGAAAAATGTAAACACCATCAAAAGATCCCAGCGCACCCCAGCCCAGACCAGCTACCACGCCAGCAAGAAGAAGAAAAAGAAGAGTAAGAGACAGGAGGAGAAGTCTTCATCAGACGAAGAGGATTGTTTTTGTTTGGTGTGCAATGGAAACTTTCTCCCACAGCCGCCCAGGGGTGGTATGGGAGAAGTGTTTTATGTGCAACCAATGAACACAAAAGCTCTGCTTAGTTGGAGTGCAGAAACCCTACATTTGCCATCACTGTAACTCAGACAGTGAATGCAGGTAACCAGGTTGAGCAGGCTATTTTTGCTGTTTGTTTTGTTCTTTATGTTGTTATATACAGTAGTCTGGCCTAAACCTGTGTTTTCTGTTCATGTTCCTTGCTCTTTTTTCTGTTATGTATTTTTCCACTCGTCGATGCAATTAAACTTTGAAATTTAGTTCTGCCTTCTTGCCTGTTTTTTTTTCTTTTTTCTTTTTAAATTCTCATTAAAATAACATTGTGACAAACAACCTACAGCATGACAACCATCCCCGTGATGGGGTTGGTTGTCACAATGTGTCAGAGTGTCTTTGATAGTTAATTATCTCTTTGTTACAATGAGTTAGAAAATGAGGATACACATTTCAAGCCACCTTAAGCTTCAATTTAATGTCGGGATGACTTTTGAAAGATGTTTTGATGATGTGCAATTCACACTAGAGTAAAAAGTGTGACAACCAACCCAGCTCACCTACTGCAAGTTATTTTCTGTGAAATAATGAACATGATGTTTTATTTTGACACAGTTCTCATCAGTTTTCTCAACAGTAAAAGCATTAACGACAATTTTAAAGCCTCCCTCTGGTGACACCAGTTCTCACTTGAGACATAAAAACTATTTCCACAATCTCACTTCACCACTAGACCAGAATTACAAAAATAAACCCTTTTTGTTGGATATTGCAGACTGGGGCCATATTGGATTGCTGAATTGATGCATGTATTTGGAATTAAATAGAAACTTGGGCCATAGTTTTCTTGTAAATTGCTTGTTCTTCAAGGTTTCTCATGTGGGTTGTGGTCTATATATGTGGACTCCTTTGGCTTCATATTAGGTGGTGTTGTCAACAGCTGGTCAGAGCAATAATTTTGAATTAGAAGTTTTAGATAGTTGTGTAAGTTGTTTAGGAAAAAAATATGAATATAAAACAATAGTACTGTTGAAGATGTTGTATTAGCCTGGCTTGTGTCTTCACTGTAGCTCTCTCACCAAGTTTGCTTCTCTTGCTGTTATTCATCTCAAGTGTCTTGGAAGTTCTGGGATTCCCTCACATTTAGATAGTGGCTCGCTGATGCCTGCAAGTCAGATAAAATGTCCATCCATCCATCCATCCATCCATCTTCTTCCGCTAATCCAGAACCAGGTCGCAGGGACAGCAGCCTGAGCAAACACCTCCTCTAGCTTTTCTGGGAGGATCCCAAGGTGTTCCCAGGCCAGTCGAGCGACATAGTCGCCACAGCGTGTCCTGGGTCTTCCTCCCGGCGGGACATGCCTGGAACATCTCCCGAGGGAGGCGTCCAGGGGCCATCCAATACAGATGCCTGAGCCACCTCAGCTGGCTCCTCTCGATGTGGAGGAGCAGCGGCTCAACTCCGAGCTTCTCCTGGGTGACAGAGCTCCTCACCCTATCTCTGAGGGAGCGCCCGCCACCCTGCAGAGGAAGCTCATCTCAGATGATGAAGAAAATTAAAAATGGTTCTCTAACTTACCGTTTTTATTACGTAACGGCTGTCTTCATCAGTCAGAGGAATTATCCTGAAATTTGTAAAAACGTTTCAGTCTGAAGTTGCTTTTTCCAAACAGGCTTTTATGAAGCATTAATTTAATACATATCACTTTAACACCTACATTCCTTGCTTGTTCACTGCTTGAATGCTGAATTTACATTTGGACCTGTCGAAAACAAACACAAACTGAAATTAATTAATTCGATTAATTGATCCAGTATTAAACTTTGATTTGATTCTCAGAGTTAAAAGTGGAAAAAAAGGAAAAGCCAACCGTTCTCTACCTGAGATGACTGCAGTGGTGATGTAAGCCCGCTGATTCCAGCGCCCCCAGAAATGTGCTTTCAGCTACATCCTTAGCCTAGAATAACATTCCCGAGTGAAAAAAAGTTCATGTTACAGTAACACGCTGTAAAATGATTTGTTTTTCATACCTTGGAAGAGCTGGAGGAACAGGAGTAGCATTTGATTCCTGAAATAACTCCTTGAACTGCAGCTGAATAGATCTGTGACAAAATTCTAAAAGATGATAACAAAACATTGATAATAATTCTACATATAACAGCTGCAAGAACTGCAGAGACAAAATATCGAAACTTACGAAACTTCAGTTTTCTTCTGTTCTGTCTTTTGATTTCCTGTTGGAGAAATATTGATTTAATAACAATATATGTTTTTATTTGTGTAATAACAGAAATATATATACACACACACACACGTATATATATATATATATATATACACACACACACACACACACACACACACACACACGTACACACATACATAAATATATATATACACACACACAAACAGACATACACACACTAGAAAACACACACTTAACTCCTGTTTTTTACACAACATTTCATTCTGAGAATCTGAGAATTTAGTGAGTCTTTGAGGCAAAAAAAAAAATGCTACAAACAATTATGGTAATTATGAGCAATTCTATATAATTTCACAAAAACGCAAATGCTACTGTTGCATAAAGTAAGTTAAATGTTCAGTAAACTCACCAAGATATGGGGAATGGGTAGTCCCAAAGAAATAGGTTCGAGAGCAGGCCAAAGGTCCTTTGGGAGCTGCACACCGTAGGATCTAAAACGGGATAAATAATATTTCATATGAAATCATTTTTCCACTTGACAAAATAACAGAGAGAAGAGGTGTCATATGTCTAACTCTATACAGTAATGTCAAAAGTACAGTTAGGCAAATGTTATCTCAAATTAACAACAACAAATTACATATTACAATGTAATTATTTAACAAACACTAATCCAAAATGCAGAAACAGTGCAAGAGCTCACAGAACCACCAGGCCAGCCCTCAGCTGCATTCACCCCCAGTGAAGCTGAGCGTCCGGGGGCGGGACAAAATCAGGGCATTTATCCAGTGAATGTCGAGTTTCACGGCACTGAAAAAAAGTGTTCCATGAAGTCCATTGAAGCGCCTGGACGCTCAGCTTCTACGGGGAAATGTGTTGATAACAGACCATAGAAGAAAACGATTTCTGAAACTCTGATGCATTGATGCTTCTGAACAATCTCGTCTTCAAAATGAACGTGTTCTAACGTATTTGTAGTCAATGAAATGTTAACACAACTGTACATATTTGATCATTTAATTTTTGACATTTTAGGGGACGCTGAGCTTCACTTGCAGTCTCATATAAATTGCCGCTGGTTCAGTGTAATGTAAATATGGAATTTAAAGTTTTGTGTTGTTGTCCAGATGCAACAGACCTAAAGCCTGCTTATTGTTAAACAGAAAACTCTTTCTCCAAACAAACAATTCCAAACAAAGTACTTGTGTGGTCCTTTCTCTTTTAAAAAAAAGAAATAGATCTTAAGTTTTTTTTGGGGTGAACTTGCAAGGAACATCCACTTCTTCTTTATTTTATATTTTTTTAAACATTGCTTCTCCTTCTTGGCTTATATTTTGTTTAATAATGAAACAGTGTAATACGTTGTGTTTTTCTTCATCTGGGAAACATACCGAAAATCAAGACCTCATGAGGACCATTATTTGTTTTGATGCATAAAACCTTAAAAATTAACTGTATTTCATATATACTAGGAGCATTGCAGCAGTGAATACCAAATGTTTAAAATCATTTAGCAGAAATTTGTCCAACACATCAATGACTGGTTGTTCCAAAGCGCCTCAAGATGGTGCTGCAGCCACGCTTTCTCTTTTACTTCAACAATGTGAACTATACATCATTTACTCATATGACTAAATTGCAAATGTGGTTTACAAACGGTGACTGATTCTGCTATTACACAGCAATTACTCTGTTCTACTCCATAGTCTTGCTTTCCTCACCACTACAGTACTGGCATAGCGTTATTCTCCTTTACTGAGCAGTTGATGTTTCTCACCATATGTTTGGCCGAAGAACCTTGAAGCCCTGTGTTGCGGACCTGATGGCTCTCTGAGGGAAAGTTAAAGGAGTAGCTCTCCAGATCTTCTAAAGAGGAATGTTTCCCAAATAACACAAAGGGCTCCCGACTTTTACTGAAATTAAAGAAGCATTGATTATGCATTTTTATATCTGTCGTACTACTGAAAAAAATACATTCATTCATCATTTATGCACACAAAGTTTATTGTAAAGATACCTTTTGTCTGTGATGTTGCTGGAAATTAGTCCATGAGAGTAATAAGAATGAAATGTCTGTGGATTTATGAGAGTACACTGGTTTCACAGTTGTTTTTAAACAAAAATAAATAATTAACTATATAATTCTGAGAGAATAGTAGAATATTGTTCAGAGATTGCTGCATTTTACCTCTCCAGCCTGTGCCTCAGATAGCTCCAAGATAGACAGGTGATTCTCGAGGTCCATGCGAGAGAAGAAGCTGGTCCACTGCTTCTCAAAGTTTACCAAGTCCTACAATACAACAATAAACACATGAGTTAGAGAGGATTACATTTAAACTTCTCATGTCTCAACATATTTAAAATGAATTTGACTAGCCATTTTGACTAGCCCTTAGATATTACAGTTCTAACAGTGCACCTGGTTTATTCATTATTAATATAATTAAATCATTACATTTGGAGGAAGAAGAAAACATTATTTTATTTGGGCACTACATTATTATTTATCAATATATATACAACAGCAGGATTAAAAGTTAGAAACCTGCAAAGCGACATTTCATAAAGTAATCTCAAGAAACTTTAGACAGAAAGCAGACAAAGTTTACAATGTTAACTTCAGTCCAATAAAAACAATCAAAGTCAGCCTGAGCCCAAACATCACCTCTGTGAGTAGGTTATCCAGGGACAATGGGTCAAGTCTGTTGTAAACTCGCCACAGCTTTTCACTCATGTCCATTAACTGCAATAAAAACAATACACAGCTCAGATTCAAAAGAATATTTTACATATAGTTTATTATTATGGTGATTAATATTATTTGGCCTAAATGTACCTTGTATTTCATTGTGAAAAAGCTTCCTCCACCAATACCTTCCAGAGCAAATGCTTGAATCAGGGGCCACTTTTCAACCATAAACATGTCAAATGTCTGGATGTGCCCTGAAAAAAAAAAAAATATATATTATAAAAAATATATATTATATATATGGTGTATATATATATATATATATATATATTGGTGCCATTGATGTTATTACAGTGTTATAGTAACAAGCCATCAAGACAATAAAAATAATTGTATCGCTGCCTAGTGAGTAATATGTCATGCTATTGGTTTGTGATCATTTTATTACATTTCAAATGCATGTGCAGTAAATGAAAGTGAAGAAGGAGAATAAAAACGTACCCTGGGAGCTGTAAGGTACTCCAATGCGATGGCAATTCTGCACCATTGAAACAAAACTGGAGATTTTAAATTCCTCTGCAGCTTCTTCGTCTTCATACTGTAATGAAAAGGTTCACAAATAAAAACAATTTCAAAATAAAGAGCAAACTCTGCTGCAAACGATTAGATTTACACTGTTAGCATTCAAAACGTCTGGCAATCATTATTTTGACTTGGGAGGTTTTGGAGAAACAAGAGACTAGATCTTTGAAAAGACTTAGCAAACGTGAATGAAATCACATGTATCACATGTAACTGGGCAGCCGAGTATGGGATAAAATTTTATTTAATGTCCTGATATGGTTCACATTCCTTCCTTAAGCATTGCAGGCCCTAAAGACATGTATGTTTGTAGGTGAGAAATAAGGATGCTACCTCTGTCTCTGTCATGCAGTACAGATGTAGGTTCCTCCAATGTGACACATAAGGCAAGAGGTAAGTGTAGTTCAGTGGGTTGCAGTAAAGATGAACACATTCTGCCTTTATTAGCAGGACCACATCTGGCAAGTAGACATTGTGTTAGAGTACATAGAAAAAAACAACAACAAATCAAATAAAAAGTATATTATTAAATAAAATGATGAAGCTCAACATTCACCATCCAGCATTTCTTCAGGGAATTCGTCAAGCGCATGTTCTAGGTTCCCTTGATTATGCCCATATAGTCCATAGAACAAGTATTTTGCCAGCTCAGCGCATCCTTCATTATATCTGCTGTCAATTCCTAAAATGGACAAAAAGACATTTGCCATTTGTTAGCTTTGGAATGGTAATGAAAAATAAATTGTTCATACATCAGAATTAGAATATTTAATGTTATTATGCTCAATTCAATTCAGTTTTATTTATATAGTGTCTATTACAACACAAGTTGTCTCTAGGCACTTCTGAGAAACCCAGCACGTGACCATCAAGCACACGACAAAGCCTAACAGTGGCAAGAAAAAATTCCCTATGGGAAGGAAACCTTGAGCAGGACCTGGATCAGTTATAGGGAGACCCTCCTGAGGATAACCAGCTGGGTAAAGGAAGACATGAGGAGGGAGACAGGACGGAGAGGATGAAGGACAGAGGGGAGAAGTACAAAAAACATATAACATGTGGTATAAAATGCACGAATGCATGAATATGTGGTGGTTGGAAGGTCAGACTACAGGTCGGCCATCCTAGCAAGCATCAGTTGACATAACAAATTTGTGTA
>JBAMYA010116146.1:0-45276 GCA_037176975.1 Arrhamphus sclerolepis
GATGTTGGGTCCTACCATGGTGATGTTGGGTCCTACCATGGTGATGTTGGGTCCTACCATGGTGATGTTGGATCCTATCATGGTGATGTTGGGTCCTACCATGGTTATTTTGTTATTATTATTATCATGTTTTTTTTATTTGTCTTTAACCTTTATTTTCTTTAATTGAAGTGTATTTTAGATATATAGATAAAGTAACTGAAGCCAGTCATGTGGCAATTTGCAAAATTTCAATGAGACATTATCTACTTATTAAAGGTTTTAAACATTACATTTTCTTATATGAACCCAAAAGAAAGGAAAGGCAAGACTACAAAAAGAGAAAAATCTCAGTATTTGGAAAGAAGAGAGTTCATTTAAGGTCCATGCTGGTACTTTTTTCAACTCTGTGTCTCAAAGAGAGTATTTTCAGACACCTGAACAATGTGATCAGGTTTAGAAATTAAAAATGACTTTGCTTGGATTAGAAAAAAGCGCCACGGCTTGGCTTCAAAAAGATGCTTCATCTTGTGCAGGTTATAAATAGCTTTCAGGATAAGAAGTCCTTTCCCATCAAACCACAGAAATATGCTGTTGACACAAAAGGAATTGCCAAATTACTTTAAAGAGCTGTGTTTGCTGCTAGACGTCGGGTAAAAACATCTTCAGCCTCATTTGATTCTCTGATGAAACACTAAGTCCCAACCTCTTCAACTCAACACTTCTGCCCTGAGTCAGTCACCTCTGGCTCCAAAAGGACCAAGATGGTGATAGCTGACACCAGAGCTCAAGGGCAGTTCCAGGTAACACCATCAAGCACCAAGGATAAAGACTGAGGTTGTTTTACAGACGGGAAAGCCAGAGAGAAGTTGATTCTAATTTCATCCCTCCAAGGAGTCGTTGTAACCAAAGATGGTTCGATCGATGATAGAAAATTGGAAGAAGAAACAAGAAGACCTCAGAATACAGGGAACTAACCCACAGAGGAAAGAACATATTCTATTTGTCTATTTAGAGCATAATGAATTGTGACTCAAAATCCAAAATCTGTAACCAAGACCTCAATCATCTTTCTCAGCTGCAATTCTGGAATGAGTGTCGAATCAGTGCCATGTCAACAGCAGAAGAGGTGGATCATCGCTGAGATCTAGTAGCTCATGAGCTGTTGATGATAATCTCAGCATAGTGTATCCTCTCTTTCACCTATTGTAGTCATGACGTGAAATGTCCCCAGCAAGGGCCGTGATTAACACTTTTGTAGTCAGGTTCCCTCAAAGGAGGTCTATTTCTCTTTCTCTGACTGGGTGGGCCGGTCTGCTGAGGATTGGTCCGATTATGAGTGCTTTGGGGCGGGGAAGGACTCGCAGCAGCTGTTTGAGAAGAGTAACGATACATAATTTCACACCAGTCCCCACAAGTCCCCAATTACAATATAAAAAGTTGCTAGAGGGGTCTGAATACTTGCTAAATATAGCGATGAAGTTACCACGTTGGAAACACTGCATTGATCAGCAGGAGTTTGGTGCTCTGATGTCGACACATAAAGTGCTGAGTCATTCAGCAGCAAATGATACACTTATTTCAGCTATGTCCCGCCTCCTCTGCTGGTGATTGACGTGGTGCTGATTTGAGACTCACTTCAGAATTTCAACCGCAAAAAGAAAAAGTGAAACTGAGAAAGACGATTTCAAAATGATGGAAGCTGATGGACGAAAAGAAAATATAAAAAAAAAAAAAATATATATATATATATAGAAAGATGATTGAACTCTCGGTTATAGATTTAGATTTCCCGACTACAGATTCTGGGTTTTGGTTCTTAAATTTTGGGTTTTGACTCACAATACACTCTGAATTGACACCACACTTATTGTCCATTAAAGAAAATGTTCTTCTCGATGTGTGTCCCCACCCCCACCCCCACCCCTACACACAGGGATTACTTTGAGCCAATAGGCAAGTTCCATTCTGAGCTGGAAAAAACTACATGTGGAGTTCCCCAAGTCTCCATCTTGGGGCCTCTCCTGTTTAACATCTACATGATCCCCCTAGGCTGATATCATTATGGCAAATAGATGTTTGCTTCTGTATTAAAGCAACACGACCTAAGACTGTTCTAACATTCATATCTAACATTCACGACAAAGTAACATTTCACACCAGTTTTCATTTAAATTCATGAAATGTTTATCTGAGGTGGTAAAGAGCACGAGGGTCCTTGTTTGATTTGAACCCTCCTCCCTTCAAAGGCACCCCAATAGATGGAAGCTCAAAACAGCTTAATAGCTGCCCCAGACCAGATTAAGAGAATAATCTAATAATAATAAGAGAATAATAAGAGAATCAAACACTGCTCTAAAATAGACAGAAACAGGGCAGAGAAGATTTAAGGAATACAGGGAATGTGAGGCTCTGGCTTTATTTACACGATTTGAATAAAACTTCACTATGAGGAAAATGATACTCTGAAGTATTATTGTTCATCTTCAGGGGGTGTTGCTATATTAGGTTTGTAACCACAGTGGAGCAAAGGTTTTAGATTTAAAACTGAACTGGCAGCGAAAGGATGAAGCTTGACTTTCTATGAATCAGTACTGCCTCAAAGGCCAACGTGGTACCTTTGAAGGGTGTTTGATGGCGGCGGCTTTAAAAATCAGTCGTTTCTTTTGACAAGCAGGCTTTGACAGACATATCAGGGTACCTTGGCAATCTAGCAGATAAATTGAGCCCGACACACGGAAATAAATTTCAAATGAAATTGAAAAGTGCTCTTCCTTCTCGTCCCAAAAGCCGTGTAGGGGAAACCCTGCTGCTGGCAATATATGATCGGTGTTAATAAAGAGAGGAGCCTCGACTTGATCAGTCACAGCATTTGGCAGCAGAATACACCACAGGAAAGCTTATTACTTCTCTCCTTTGAGTATGCTGCTTCATCCTGAGAGCTTGCATTCATTTTCACAGTGGGTACTCTTTTTTTGTCTCAGCTGATCTCTTCCCTTTTCACACCCATTCCATCATCTTTATTCTCTTAGGGTTTTATCTCCCTGTCTTCCTCTATAATATTCGTCCACTTCCCCCTTCTCAATAATAGTATCCTGGTGGGTTGATCTCACATATTAAAGGCATTAGGAATCTCTTTTTTTTGACAAGTGTGCACCCTTAAAGGTTAATATTGTCAATTTCCATGCTAGATACCAAAGTCTTTGATGATAGCCTGTTCCATTTTAGAGAGCTGATCATGTAGTTAAGAGAAATGAGATGGGACCACCAGGGCTGTCTTTTCTAATCCGAGTCTTCCTCTTTATTACCGCCCCTGTCATTCTCATGTCCCGATTCTTTCACTTCCGGCTTCTGTCCTAAGATCCTAAATCCTAAACCCTTACAGATGTCCTTAAGAGGTTTAAAAATAAAAGCATCTGAGAAGAATTCCTCATACCATCGAACAGAAATGCTACTTTTAGCACCATTTTTGTCGCATGCGCCAGATGTGGCCTAAAGGGTTAGGGAGATGGGCTTAAAATGGGATATGGAATGTGTTGTATGGGCCAGATGTGTCCCAAAAGCCATAATCCAGCTGACATGGGCTCCAATTAAGCATTGTCATTGTGTCTGCAGTCTAGAATCATGGGTAGACATACAAAATATAACTTTTTTTTCTCCAAACACATGAAAATAGGTTAAAAGTGTAGATCAGGGGTCAGACTCTTTTTCATCTCGGGCCACATCATCACCATGGTTACCATCAAAGGGCGGCCAATTTCTCAGCCAGCTGTGATGTCCATTTTCCTGCAAGTTCTGACCCTCTAACAGTGGTGTTTCTTAAGTTCTGACATTAAGATCCTGTTTCTGGTCAAAACAGGATCTAGTAAAATTGTTACTTTTCTCTCCTCGCCCCAGTTATTTGAATATGTGATGCCAGTGCTGAATCAAACGGGGGAGTCACACTGGCACTCCTTCAGAATTTCTTCAGAAATGTTCTAGTTGTGTGTTTATGATTGTCTTTGCACGCTCCTGCGGGCCAGAAGAAATGAAGCCGGTGGGCTGCGTTTGGCACGCGGCCCTCGAGTTTGACGCGTATGGCGTAGACAATCAAGGAGAATATGAAAGGAAAAAAGCAACTTCCAAGTGTTTCCAGACAGACCCCACTAATCCTTGATCAGGAAAGACCGTGTTTCCAGTGGTAATGAGGGCCAAGCTGCCGTGCTGGAGAATAATATGAGATGACTGATTATGGCATTCAAATAAAAAATGTAAGGACTGGGATTCAAGTTCTGAGAGGTGATAACATTCTGCTCTCTGTACTCTCTGCTTTCTTTTGGCCTTTGGGACTTCAATTAACTTTCTTCTTTCAAACTTCTTTTCTAGTTCTTCTATTTTGATCTCTATTGGTGGAAAGCCCGAGCCCGAGTCAGCAAAGATAGAAGAAAGCGATCCTATCTTTACGTTGATGGGAAGAATTGGGAAAATGTCACTTGGAGACCAGTGATTTTAGTGTTTTATTTCCTGCTGTCAAATGCTTTGACTAGATAATAATTATTAACTGGAATATGCATTGCTTTTGCAGATTAGTATCAATCACAATAAACCTAGTGCATTCATTAATTCTGCATCATAAATTGACTTATTGTGACAGGACCAAAAGTATATTTGTTGTTTATTTTGATCCTGTCATATTAAGTGTATTAGCTTATGCCTGTTGGCCTCTGCATCATTCTGCACTGCTGTATGCTGAACAGTCGCCGCTGAATAAAAGCTTCCCACATGCTGTCACTTTTCTGCCTGTTATTATTCTGAGGCGTAAAACCCTTCTAAGATGCTTCAGCATAAGACCATTATATCAAGGGGAGGCAGCACACAACCTTCACTATCAATGCCAGCAGCTCTGAGACACATTCAGTGTTTTGAAACATGAATGAAATCCAGGTCAAGAAAGAGAGTAGAAACAGACACCCCAACTTGTATCCTCTCTCCTATTTATAGTTTGCATGGACAATCAAATACCATAGTCTTTGTGAGAGAATTCAGCTTCTGCTATTAAAAAAAATGCTTGATCGTAGCTGACTCTGATGACTTGATTTTGGGCATTGATAAGTGGAATAAAAATTAAAAAAACATATGTCCCTATTGTGACAGAACTGGACAGTTATCTCATTGAAATTCTTCAAAGACAATGGTAAGGACAATGGACAGGACAATGGTAAGGTAACTGGTAACTTTTGAAACCGTCAGTCATACCTTAATGTTCGCTGATGATATTACGCTTCAGTTCAGAAATGGGCGTCCCCACCTGGTATCCTTTTATTGATTTATCTATTTGACAGGAACATCGCACAATTTTTACAACTGAACCAGAGTTAGCCGGCAGCTAATTTGCATCTGTGGCCCCTGGGCTACATCTTGACACCTTAGACGTTGTTGTACAAAATATATGGATCAGAAGCCAAACCAGTAAAACAGAACCAACATAGAGTAAGATAATAGTACATAAGTGTAATTGGTTCAGTCTGAGTAGAGTTAGGTTCCCCTCGTCCTGCAGGTTTCAGATTGATCCCAAACTCCCCAGGTGTCCCTGACCAGTGACCAGGACCCTGAACCCGACACTGCCCACAAAAAGCCGTCCACTAGGGGTCACTAGCTGGTGTTCTTGAAGTTCTGGTCCTGAGCAATGACTGTAAAAGCCTTTGAAGCCCTTTCTTCCGCAAACTCCGAAGCACCATGTTGCAAAGAGGCAGCACTTCATAACACATTTTCACTACTTTGAAGATTTACATGCAGTTATGAATCGGTTTACACGCTGATACGAACTCTACAGGTCACCAATATGTTCTTTTCTTTTGACTGAAAACTGAATAACATGACATGGTGGCTCCAGCCTGCAGGCCATAATGAACATAATTCAAATAGCAGTAAGCAGTATGAGATTATGAATTAAAAGAAAATGCAATCCACTTTATGGCAAAAGAAATAAAATAAAATAAATTGCACATATGAAGCTGGATTTTCTAGTCCTGATATAAAACATTACACAGGCACTGGTAGAGGATTAATGTGAATAGGAATTCTTAAAGGAAAAATGAACCGCGCTAAAGAGTTTTCAGCTTCTTTTATTTCATTTTATTACGAGGTCAATATTGAATTTCAGACTAAATACAAAACCAGTGTGTCTATATATATAAGTTCATCTATTTTTATGTACAGGGACCCTACAAAAAAAGCAATATTACATATGTTAAAAGTAGAAAATCTAGCTATGGATAATTAATGAGGTTTGTCTCCTGACAGCCTTTCTCAAGCAAGAAGAACAAACACTAACAATCACATGAGGGTGAAAAAAAAGTGTAAATCAATAGATCTTTGTGTGCTGTACAAACTAATCTCAGTGTTACGGATACGTCTTTTATTGTAACTGAGAAATCTTTAAAATTTCTATTCCTGTTGGCATAAAGAAGATAGTATTTCATAGCTTGCCTTTTTACAGTCTCCAATAACCAGTACAATCTTAAGTGGATCCCTGACATATTTATTGAAAAAAGCAACTTCTTTTGACATATTGCCTTTTTTTTTCTTTTTTTTGGACGTTGTCTCCAAAACAGAGCAAATGTCCACTGACCTCCGTGTTAAAAGGTCCAACTTGGCAGCAGAATTAAACATATTTACAGCCTGTTACAAACATTTTTTTTATTGTTAAAAATGGGCTTCAGAGGCTCTCCATACATATCTACAGGTCATGTGACCAGATAGTTGGTCCAGTATTTCCAGTTAATGGAATCCATCCATTATCTATACCCGCCATTTCCTGTGCGGGGTCACAGGGGTCTGCTGGAGCCTATCCCAGCTCACTTCGGGCGAAAGTCAGGGGGTTAATGGAATCACTTAAGGAAATATCACTGATTGAACTGATTACAGCATGTAAGATGAAACATTTTGCTGCTCTAACGATCATCTTCATTTTCCAGCGCACCATGGCGACACTTGTGACATTATCAGATTGTAGTGAAAATTGAAAGGGAGGGTTGAAAGTGGACCTCGATAATAGCACTTTGAAATTGCACAAATTAACACTTTGAAAGTAAACGCGCTTCATTTTGCCTGCTGCTGTTCTCAGTCCAACTGCGAGCCACGCCCACGCCGCCTCGCCTCCCATTCATCCGTATTCCTTCCTCATCTGCGGTTTCAAATCAGCAGCAAAGTGTCGCAGGGTCCTCCAGGCTAAAGTTTTACTCAGTGGAGACCAGACAGTCAATGGAAAAGGCCGTGACGGCCGGGCTTTAATGATCTTAATCCTCTGTAAATTAACGGCCGGACCGAGGCAAGATTTCATCCAATACGAGCCGCAGCTGACCCCCCAGCCAGCTCTTCATACAGTGATTTACATGTCTCAGCGACTCCTTTGAATGACTTAATTCTTTTATATAATGAAAATGAAAGATCAATACAATAGTGGGTCCACACAAACAACCCCCCCGCCCCCCGCCCACACCACCCCCACCTCCTCCTCCTCCTCCTCCATACACCCTTTTACAAGAGTGATCGCGCCAGTTCATGTTTTCTGCAGTCTGGCAGGTTCACCAGCGGGCTACAACAGCAGGACTGACCTACATTTCACTCACACACCAACAACAGTAGCCGTTTTACACTGGTTGGAGCTGGAAACCCTCTCACATGTGGATCAACATGAAGTCGCCCCGAGACACAGAAAGCGTGAATGATTGAGGCCGTCTTCACCCGTCTGACAGATCGACTTTTATTTCATAAGTCCAGGTGTTCCTTTCTAGATTCAACATCTGCAACAGTCTGAAGCCTGTCTAGTCCCTTTTATTTATTTATTTGTTATTTTTTTTAAACCACAGATGTCAAGCTCTATTTCATCCTGGGTCACATCATCACCATGGTTACCATTAAAGGACCACTTATTCTTTATTTTCTCAACCAGCTGTGCTGACAAATGTTCACTCTAGTTTCTCTCGAATTTCACAAAATTTAAGACTTTTGCACTAATTTAGAAAGAAAAAAAGGAAAAAAAATGATACAAATTTGTTCTAAAATGGAAAAAATTTGCAACGTCACTTTTTTTTTGTTTTTCATAAAATTTCAAATTTAATAAAAATCATGACCCCTATCATAACATTGAGACTTTTTATCAAACAATCACAAATGTCACATAATTGTGACTTTTCTTTACTTCAAATTAAAACATTTTTTGATAGAGCATATCAACTTTTAGCAACATTTTCTATAATTTAAACTTTGTTCCAAAAGTCCCAAATATTTCTTGTTGTTTTTTTAAAAAGCACATTTTACAAAAATTGTAAGTTTTGACTAAAATTTGCAACCTTTTGTCCTAAAATCTCACATTTTTTTGTCCCAAAAAGTAAATTTTTCAAAAGCCTAGAGTGTTTCCACATAAATTAGCAACCTTTGTTGTAAAATCTTTTTGAAACGTTTACTAAATCCTGATGTTGACATCAACCAGCTGCTCTCCACCTCAGTTATTCCACTTTTTGATGTCAGAACTGAATCAAACGGGCAAAAATTCCTCAGAAGTGTATAAGTGATCATCTTAACACGCTCTCACCGACCACATAAAATGAAGCAGCGGACCAGATATGGCCTGCGGGCCTTGAGTTTGACACGTGTGTCATAAACATTTGAGTTAATCTCATAAAAGTATAGCTGTTTGGTTAGTAAAATAGTTTTCCCTGAGGGCAGATTTTTCCACAGCACACCCCTCCAACCTCCTCTTTGTTAATCATAATGCAGCAGCCTTTGCTCCCAGTGACAAATATCACCACGGCTGGTTTGTCACGCCACCAGACAAATTACGGCTTGTGTCTTTCTTTAAAAAAAACACCACTGGCTTTTGAAGAAAAAAAAAAAAGCTGCTGCAAGCCATCTGATACCCTGGAAATGAGAAGTGTTTAGACTGCTAGGGAGCTGGCACGCAGGATTAAACTAAAATAAGGCCTGGCTGCTGTAGGAATAAAGAGTTTTACTGTTCCACTGTGACACTGCTGCTTTTACATGAAACCTCATGATACATCAGCGATACAAAAAAAAAATAGAATAAAGATGATGTCACTGATACACATACACAATATTTCCAGAGGTCCGGGAAGTTCCATTAAAGCAGACTGACAAAGCAGCCGTATAATTAACTTCTCCGCGGTTAAACAACGTTCCCATTAAACAGACGTCAAGCGCGTGTGACAGTTACGGCCACAGGTAGCGGGGCCGAGCCTTCCACACGAGGAGTCCTCATATTATCTCTGTTGCCATGACGACGGCTGAAAGGAGAACACAGATGTGCTGGTGGGTGGGGGGGGAGGAGGCAGCTCAGGGTCCTTGATTGACAGCTGAGACAGCTATATAATCCTGTCCACACACACACACACACACACACATATATATACACACAGGTAATACCCAGCCAGGCAGGTGAGCCCAGCTGAAGTGGGACTGGGACTTGTTGACATCTGATGAGGACTCATAATGACTCGCCATGTGCCACCTTACTTCTTTATTTGCTTATTTGCTTATTTACTCGCCGCAACACCCCCCAACACACACACACACACACACCACCTACAGGAACAAACCAGGAGCTTGATAAAAGCATGACAGAAATACTGGAAAAATTAAGAAAAAAGAAAAAAAAGAAGCGAAAAACACTAACTTCCAAAGAGATAGAAAATTGAAGCTCATGCCAGAGAGATAGCATTTAAGCTTTAACAGTCCCACAGGGGATGTTTAGCCTTACTGCTCTTTATTGCTCAATCAATACTGGCTCTCTCTCTCTCTCTATATATATATATATATTTATTTATTTATTTTTTCTTCAGGTAAAGAAAAACAAACATCGAGTCAAATAAACTAATAGTCTGTTTGTCTTTAATAAAAATAAAAATAACTGACACGTCATGTATTAAATTAGAAATGTTATTGAAATAAAAGCCAGATTGGTGAAATCATCAGAAGTCAGAAGAAATTTAAAGTTAACTGACATACAGCAGAAAATGTTTAATTTTCTTGTTAAAAGTCACTTTAGGAATGAAAAGCAGGTGGAAAAGTTGAATAAAGACTGATTGATGATACATAGCAGCTACGAGATCATGAGAGGTTGAGTTTTTCATTTAAAAGAAAGGACTGCGAACATTCTGGCGTAGCTGCAATTCCACAGAACCAACTTTTTCATCCAGAGTTTGAGAGCGTGCCAGAAAAACAAGTAAATGTTTGCAGCAAACTGGTCATTTTTCACATGCAGGATGCTCCTGCCTCATTCTCCCGCTTCCTCTGGAACCTTGAGCATGGACCGTCGCTGAAAAATGAACTGAGAGAATGTAAACAGGGAGGTGATGGATGATATATTCCCAAACTTTCTCTGGCAATTAGTTGTGGTTCAAGTGCTCCGAGGCCCCGAGAGTAGGCTTCTTTTTTTTTCTATGAAGTTTTCCAGAATAGTTTTGTCCACTTGCACTCTCTATTACAGGGGTGTCAAACTCAATTTCATCCCAGGCCACATGATCACCATGGTTACCATTAAAGGGCCGGTTATTCTTTACTTTAAACCAGCTATGTTGTCAGATTTCCTACAATTTCCTGGACTCGGTAGTAAAGTTTAAAAAAAACAAAGAGAGAGAGAGAAAATGTCATGGAATCTCATATTTCAAAAAAACTTGCAACCTTTATCATTTTTTTATACATAATGCATTTTTTTCTGATAAAATTGCAAATATTTTTTTTAAACTAATTTTGTTGTAAAATGTCATATTTCACAATATCTTTTTTTCTAAAAATTTAAAATGACACAAAATAAGAAGTTACACAAAAATTGACCTTTATCATAAAATTGAGATTTTTATACTAAATGCATTTCTTTCTGATAAAATTGCAAATAATTTTTTTTAACTAATTTTGTTGTAAAATGTCATATTTCACTGCATCTCCTTTTTTCTAAAAATTAAAAATGACACAAAATAACAAATTACACAAAAACTGTGACCTTTATCATAAAATTGAGATTTTTGTACTAAAAGCATTGTTTTTTTCTGATAAAATCGCAAACAATTAAAAAAATAATAATTTTGTTGTAAAATGTAAAATTTTTTCTAAAATTAAAAAAAATTAAAATTACATAAAATTACAAATTACACAAAAATTGTGACCTTTATCAGAAAATTGAGACTTTTGCACTAAAAGCACAAATTTAAAAAATATTCACTTATTTTTATCTTCTTTTTTTTTTTAAATCAGGAGTTTTTCCACAAAAAACGGAATCAAACGTTTCCTCAGAAATGTTCCAGTTAGAAGCTCATGATTGCATTTACACGCTCATCGCAGGACAGATAAAATGAAATGGCGGGCCAGATGTGGTCCGCGGGCCTCGAGTTTGACACCCCTGCTCGCACAGGGGGTGTCGCGCTTCCATTCTTAATTTTTCAGTTAATGTTTCATTAAAGATGTAAGTACTGAAATAAATACCAGAAGCATCAGCTGTTGCCCACCAGCTGGATAAAAAGTGATACTTTGAATGAACACATAAGACTGTGGCATGTAAACGCTGCAGGGGGGCGCTACTGTAAATCCTGGGGGGGGTCGACATGCATATGTGCCACTTTTGATCACGCGAGTCTCTTCACCGTGACGACGGACTTGCTGCTAGCCTTCAGCCGCATGTGAGAGCAGCTACAGAAGTCATGTTTACTCCATCATAAGAGGGGTTTTGATGCGCTGATACGAACTAAGATGACAGCAGGGTGACAACAAGATGACACATTATGTTAAAAAAAAAGAAAAGAAAAGAAAGTGGGGGAGGGGCATCTGTGGGGGGAAGACGAAGGGCACAGCGAGAACAGCCGGAGGCTCCGAGCAGAGAGGTCATATGTGCCATGATGAATTACAGGAGTGGAGGTTGTCTCGGCTGCATGTTCATTAACGAGTCCCCTCCTTATGGGCGGACGCCGCCACGACACAAAAGGGCACATCGACGACGCATCGATTCTCCTGCTCTCCGTAGTCGGCTGCTTGTTTGGGATCTAATTGTGAGCTCTCATAACTGAGCACAGCTCCACTAATCTTCCAATGACAGGTCCTAATTTGCATATTTTATGGAGTCTAATTTGATTGAGTTTGATCGCGGATGGAAAACTGAAGACACGAGTTATCAAAGTAAACATTATTTTACTCCAGAAATAAGACGTGATAACATTTATACTCAAGTATAACTCAACTTATTTTTTCTTTTTTGTAAAAAAGATCAATTAATACTTCTACTGTGCAGCTGCTGAAACTGAAATAAGTTAAATATAAAAATGTTGGCTGTAGGGAGATTAAAGTGGACATGTAATGCTCTTTTTCTGTAATTTTGACTGAGTTTCCTGAAGTCTTTTTGGCTAAAATTCTTCAGTGATCAGGGGTGTAGCACCAAATTCTGGGCACCCATGCATAAGCATACCAGCGCCCCCCCCCAAAAAAAAAGAAAAAAAAAAACAAAAAACAAACACTGGCTCTGACCACAGACGTATCAATGATCCCAAAGCAGACTATACTTTACCATTACATTTTACTCTCAAACAGGTTTCCAGCTTCACATTCATGTTTTGTGATAATGTTACAAGTCTGCATCCATATTTAACAAGAAACCGCAACCAAATTCTACATCTCAAAACAAGACATGACTCAACAGTCAGATTTTAATTGGTGCAGGTTCATTGAAAAGACTTATATGACAAATCCCTTTTGGGATTAATAAAGTACTTTTGAATTTAATTCTTTCACTAATGCCTTGTTTAAATGCTTATTGTCTTTTTTTTCGGCAACATCATGAATGAGCTCTACAAAGTCCTGTTGTCTTTCAATCCCAGAAGTAAAGACTGTTTAGTCTCTCCTGGCTCAACGAGGCCACCCGTTTTTGTCCGACTTTTCTTGGGAAAAAAAGTTTTTCATTCGGATTAATACAATATTAGAACCATGAGATTTCATCTCTCATCGTGTGCTTTAACATTTGGGCTGAGTTTATCTCTCCTTAAAAAAAAAACAAAAAGAACAACCTTAAAGCAACCTCATTATTGAACTGAAAGAGCAAGAGTGTACTTCAATATTTATAGAATTTTCTTTATAACATATATTTTCATTGAAGAAAAAACTAGCATGGCCCTACTGAGCTAAGAAGCTCTGGTACACCATTCCCACGAAGCCAGGTAATTCTGCTTTAATCCGGTTTGTGATGTCACAGTATCATACAGTTCAAATCTGAATGAGACACTGAATGACATTTCAGCTTCAGTTTCAACTTATCTGGCCCCCTTATCTGGGAAGGGGCTCCTTTACCAGTTCTGTTTAGGGCCCCCAAATCCTTAGCAGCGGCCCTGGATGCTTAAGTCTGCAAAACAATGAAATGAGACCACTGATCTGCACTCTTCACATGCCCTAAAAATGAAGATGTTGTGGATTACTGTGGAAACTGCTGCTTGATTTTTATCTCTGACATGCGGCCTCCCCCATCTCCCACCGTCTCCCACGTCTTCACCAACTCCTCATACAACAGAATCAGAATGAGACGTCGCCTCCAGATATTCATGCGGTTGGCAGCATTTGCCGATTTCTCCGCTTATTGTGTAAAATTGCAGCTGGGTGAAGCGGAAGCTGCTTTGGCATCATACCCGTCTTTCTGTCCACCTGGTCTCTCTGCATCCGAAGAATCAGACGCCACGGTGGTAACTTTTACTTAAGAGCCAATGTCGCTGTAATGTCTGAGCTTAGCGAGCAGTTTGCTGTTTACGTTGAGCGTCACGCCTGAAGTGAGCAATAAAGACACTCAATGACAAACTGCAACTGAAGTGTCTCTCTCTGCTGCACCTGAAATGGGCTGAAATGCATAAAATAAAATATATGTGAGCACAAAAATCAGACGCGTGCCTTTTTCTTACTGACCATGGCGTTTATAAAAAGAACGGCGAGCGGTGAGAATGTGTGCACCTCAAGCCTGCTTTTACAGAAACTATTTTAGGAAGAGATTAAGAAGAGATGGTTGTGATTCTCCAGCAGCAGATGATAGGTGGCTGCTGGGCCACTTCAGGCTTCTGGTGTCTGTTAGAAAAGGAGCCAACACACCATCCTCCATCTGGGTCCTCATCAGAACTACCTAAGAGTGTTTGGGACCACATAAATAGACTATGTGCTTCTTTACCTGTCTGTCATTCTCCAGTAAATGCAGATAAATGCAGAGGGTTTTTTCAGGAAGGTAAAACCTATGCCAAAGTAACCATCTGAATCGCAAGACCCATGAACACGTGCCGTACGACAGGGTGGCGAGAGAGGAGCTGTCGTGTTGATGAGGAAGTCAGGAGTAGCAGAGAAGTGTTAGAGTGGCGCAGGACATGTGCGAGAACTGGAGGTGGCAAGGTGAAGTAGGTGGGACAGAGGAGTTAAAGGTGGAGGTGGGACTGCATCAAGGATCAGCTCTGAGCCCCTCGTTGTTTCTATGGTGATGGACAGGCTGACAGGCGAGGTTAGACAGGAATCTACATGGACGATGATGTTTGCAGATGGCGCTGTGGTCTGTAGTGAGAGCTGGGAGCAGGTGGAGGAACATCTAGAGAGGTGGAGAACTTAGGGTCAGCAGTCCAGAGTAGCGGAGCGTGTGGAACCGAGGTGAAGAAGCACATCTTTCTGTCTCTCTCTACATTCAAATGAAGGACAGGAGGATATGGCTGCGCAACCTGCATTCACCTTAATAAAGATTTAGAGCATCGCTGCAAAACCTTTAATCACAGCAGTTCAAATAAGCAGAACTTGATTAACGGACTCTTTTGAGGGTGGATGCCACTTTGTTCAAACTAACTTTGAAGTCAGTAATCAGTTCATTTGCACCCTTGCCTTTTATGTTGCTCTTTTAGTCAGCATTAAATAAAGTAAATCAGCGAACCAGTATCAGATAGTTCATCAGAGTTTGAGTCAGTCATGTTCTTCGTATAGTTTTAAAGGCAGCCTCAGGTCTTCTGAGGGTTAGCTGTGAACCTCAACACCAGCCTGTCAAGCTCATGATGACTTCAGAAACCAGATGTGACCAGAGTCACATGATGATAAATGTTTTGGTTCAAGACCTTTGAGACACTGAAACGAGCAGCAGCAGGATATTCAAACTCTGTTAGATGAACATTTTGTTTCAACACCAACTAACTTCAAATATTTTTCCTTCTGGGATTAATAAAGTACTACTGAACTGATTTGAATTGAATGAGGTGGAAATATTACAGTGTAACCGTTCTAATGATCTACACTAGTCTGAATTTAATTTTAAATATGGGTTTGGGGTTTTTTGGGGTTTTTTGTTTTTTTTGGGGATAATTACTGAGTTCTCCCTGTTTCTTCTGTTACTTCCTGTTTAAATTTGAAGGTCTGCTTGTTCTTTGGTTTTTACTTTCGTTTACACCCTGATTGTTTGCCGTGTCTCATTGTCCTCGGTGTCCACATACCATCCTGTCTTTTATCCTACCATGTGTTGCTGCCATGCTGTTTGGCCATTTTTGGGATTTTGCCAGTGATTCTGCCTCCTGGTCCTCGTCTTGAAAACATGACAGAGCGGGCCAGCTACAAACAGACCCATCAGGGACTTCAACCCTCCAGGAGGAGGTCCAGCGGTCCCGTCCACCTGCACCACCTGTTCCAAGCAACCATACTGGCGGACTACCAACACAAGCCGGCAGAAATGCGTTCACAAACTGCTCATAAAGACTTTGACCTCCAAGCCCCCAGCGCCTGTCAATCCCAGCCTTAGTGGTAATCTTAAAGGATTTTAAGCAGTACAGGCAGGAACTGGTGGTCTTTAAGAAGTCCAGCACCACAATGTCCAAGCCAATCAGCCAGCACCTCCACCTCCACAGCCACCATCGGTGAGGCCTAATGACGAGTTCACACTGTATGATTTCGGCCGTCTCAGGCGAAAGATGCACAATCGTGGGATAAATCATCGTAGCTCAAAAACGGAGGTTTCACAATGAGACAGGGCCAAAGATGAAAGATAGGACCGTCTTGTAACCCAAAATCGTCTCAAGAGTGTGACAGCCTGTCGCTGCCTCTATGTTCTCTGTCAGCTAACCAACCACTGGGAACGCACCATGAAGCAACTCAAACATCAGCGTCTACACAGCACAGTAGCCTAGCAACAACTGCAGCAGATAGAACGGAGAAACAGGAAGAAAAATGTACATCTCAAATTTTTTGAAAGCACACCAACACCACTACGACAACGCCGACTTTAGAGTCATTGGTGCAATTAGCACATGATGCGTTTGGAGTCTAAAATACATTTTACGTTTTATTTCTGTCGTAGCCACCATTCAACGTACGTCCAATCACACAGTGTAACATGCTGTAAATTAATTATCTACTGAGTTCACATCGTGCAATGTGATGTCAATAAAGCTGATAAGACTGTAAAAGTCGTCTAGTGTGAACCCAACATTAGGAGTTACTGGAGTAGAGCCCCACCAGCCCAACTCCAGGCAGGTTCCCTTCATCCTGAGGGGGCCCTGAACCCAGTACCAGCTCCAGTCTCTGGTTCCTGCTGCCTCTCCTTCAGCACCAGCTGAGTAATTATGAATATCCGTCATATTCTTAATCACATATAAAGTGACAAACTTGCACTCAGAGAGGGCATGAGATACAGTAAAACTGAAAGAGAAGAAGCTCTCACAATCTGTCACAGGGTTTGTATTGCGCCACACATAACCGGAGGTGTGAGCACTCTTCCCTCACTGCGACTGCTAAAACAAGTAAAAAGCTGCATGGCTGCACATTGTGTTAACTGGAAATGCCAACACTGTCTCCATGGATTACAAATGTGGTGTTAGTAGGGGTGTGTGTGTGTATGTGTGTGTGGATTGGTCTAAGAGTTTGCCAGTGTGTGAAGTGACACCCACGCAACCCACCCACCACACAACGGGTAGCGCGAGAAAAAGCTAATGGATGAACCAATGAATAGACATCTAGATCGATGCGAGGATGAGGAGCTGGACGATGTCCAGGAGTTTGGAGCGCTGTAATGCAACTGCTTTAAAGCAGCAGAAATAACTCTAATCTAACAGGTTGAGTATAGCGCCCGCACTAGTTATGAGATTATAGGAGTGATACGAAAAGTAGAATCTTTATGAGAAGAGTAAATTGTAAAAGAAACTGTATAGTATCACTGCAAGAAAAAAAAATACATATATATCATGGGCTTTGGCTTTAAATGTTGAATTAATAAGCTGATTATGAAACTGGGCGTTACTTTGATGCTGAGCACCGTCCAGGGCTTTTTATTCATGCACAGTAAACAAGTCCACCAGTTACTGCTCATCTGTTGCATTTCTGGCAAAGTGGCTGCTCGAGGTGGTTCTACTGCACTTTTCACGCATTACATGAGTGATTTCATTAGGGAATGGTGTAGTGTTGTGTCAGCCTGAGTACAGGAGCAGAAATGAGAAGTTAGGGAACAGAAATCTGGCATCACTTCAGACTGATTTTGTACGGAACATGAAACAAAAAGAAAAAAAAAACAACTTGTTACTGCCATTCGTAGACCAGGGGTGTCAAACACATCATCACCATGGTTACTGTGTACTGGTAACAGTGCCCAGTTATTCTTTACATTCTCAACCAGCAACCAGTCAGACCTCCTGCCAGTTCCTCCGTTCAATCATAAAGAGTTTTGTTTTTTTTTTAAAGGGGAATTTCTGTCATAAAATCTCAAATTTCACAAAATGGGTAATTTTCATCATTAAATTATATTGTTTAAAATAAAATTATTTATTCATTATAAAGTCACAGATTTTAATGAATGTTGATGTTTTTGTAAAAAAAAAAAAAAATGTTAAATTGAAAATTTAGCTAAATTGAGACTATTTATGTAAGAACCAAGACTTTTTATTATATAATCAGAATTATCACAATGTGTAGACTTTTTTTTTTTTACTTAAAATTACATTTATTTTCTTGTTCTTACATAAACTTCCAAATCATAAAAATGCAAATTTTTCAATAATTTCAACTTCTTGTCCTAAAAAAAATACATTTTACAAAACTTACAAGATTTTCAGGAAAAAAAAAAATTGCAACTAAATTTTCTTTACAAAGTTTTACTAAATCCTGACTTTCTGACATCAACCAGCTGATCTCCACCTCAGTTATTCCAGTTTTTGATGTCAGAACTGAATCAAACGGACAGTCACATTTATATTTCCTCAGAAATGTTCTAGTTAGAGGTATAAGTATATATAGCTACGTTTCCAAGGTGACGCCCGACATCTCCTCATTCAAAGCCACTGGACAGAATGCTGTTGATGCCTCCAGCATAAACATGTGAGCCCAACAATAAAGAGACATGAGCATTTCATAAACAGTTTTGTAAAAAGATAATGCATCAACGTGCTGTAAGAGAAAAGCTGGTTTTATGAGCATCAAAAGCATATGAACCAGTACCTTTAGGAGTGGATAACTTATTCTGGTTAAATATTGATTAAATTAACATAATAGAGCCTCTTAGATGTGTGTAATTGAAGCATTACCTCCAGATTTTAATATTCATGTATGCTGAACAGAGCTGTGAAAGCGGAAAGAATGAATAAGACAGCATAAACTAAGTCTGTTCAATGCCATCCATCCATCCATCCGTCCATCCGTCCATCCATCCATCCATCCTAGATTGATAGATCGGAGCCACATCAGGACAGATGTAGGGACTGAAAACTAGTTATAAGACCTCCTTTATCCAGGAGGCGAGACCAACTATTGCTTCTCAAACTGCCTCGGGAACGCAGTTGGGTTTCTGAGTGTCATTAAAATATATATTTATGTTTGTTTGGTGGCACAAAGCTGTAGGACAGATCTCAAAAGAGGCACAACTACTACTTTTTTTTTTTAAAGAGAGAGGTGCAGGGAGGTTGATTATTTAAAGGGAATGTCTTCAAAGGTAAAGGGTGAAGCAGAAATAAAACTTTTTTAAGTGTATTTCTGTTTAAAAACCATTTAGTTTAAACAGATTACAAACTTCAGTTGGACTACATTAATATCACAGCTACTCTTACAGTCAGATGCCTCCTGACCCACTGAATTAAAAAACAAAACCAGACAACTTTTCATGCTTTAGTTATGTTATAGTGGTAAATCCTTGAGCACCTTACAGGTCTTTGGGGGCAGATGTGTGTGTGGATGGAGAGTGACACCAAGTACTTCCAGACATGTTTGTCAGCTGTCGGAGTGAGGAGCTAGCGAACCTGATCGAGCTGCTGAGATGTTCACAGTCCTGCTCTGCCCAGAGCCATCTGCTGCCCCCCCCTCTAATCCATGGGCTTTCTCTGGTCGCTAGCTCCATCACTCCCCCCCTTTTCCACTGTTATACATTTCTGCCTTATTACGTTGATACTGCTATTAAAACATGGCGTGGTGTGCTCTCTTCAACTGAACTCCTCTGAATGGAAATGCGATGCCCTCAAATCCTCCACAATGGCCCTCTCAGCGTCTGCCCCCCACCTCCTCCCCCTCCTCCATTTTAAATTTCGGGTCCATAATGCTGATGTTGGAGCTTAAATGTGCTTAAGTGTGCTCTCTCACACACTCAGCTCTTCTCCACGCATTCTAACCAGATTTTCTAATTTCTCTTGGCATGTGCACTTTTATTCGAGCTAAGTCTTCCCGGGCATAACAGGAGGAAGGCAGATCAATTTCAGCAGCAGTTACCAGAAAAAAACAACAATTTATCTCTGCTGAACAATACCTGAGTGAGTAAGTAACCCTGACTGTGCGAAGAAAAGTTAGGTACAAAGTGTGCGTTGACTTGTGTTGCCGCTGCCTTATTGTGCTTGAATGGTCAAACTAGTACTTTAGTTTCTGTCTGTTCTTTAAAGCCAAACAGGCAACTATGGCTCACGGTGTCACTGTCCATTTGTTGGTCTGGTACAGACTGGAATATCTCCCCAGTGACCGATTTGAGTTTTGATTCAGATCAACTTCAGGAGGATTCCAGCCTTGGTAATCAATACCCTGAATTCTACCATTTGGTTCTGGGAACCAAGTTTTAAAGCAACATAACAGAACTTGAAACCCTCCACAAAAAGTTTCTATGTTTATTTTAGCAGTAATTAAACTTATAACAAGGCAAATCGCAATCCCCCCCCCCCATACTTCATCTTCGGCCTATAGGAGGGGTGGGCAAATCCAGTCACCGAGGGATGCTGTCCTGCATGTCTTATGTCCACATCTCAGACAAAAGATGGGCAATCGTGGCCAAAAAGGTCAACCATAGCTCAGAAACGTTGGCGGTAGATCACACAATGAGACAGGAGCAAAGATGAAAGATGGAACCGTCTTGCGACTGTAACAGATATCAGCAGTGTCAGAAATTAGCAGGAATCATCTCAGAGTGTGACGGCCCGTCGCTGCCTCTATGATCTCTGTCAGCCAACAGACCAATGGGAACGCGTCACAAAATAACATAAACATCAGTGTTGCTCAACACTGAATAACTGGCCCTTTAATGAAGAATAACTGCGATGGTGTCAATTCAGAGCCTCGTGTATTGAGAATCAAAACTATAAATCTGAGAACCAAAACCCAGAATGTGCCATCAAGAGTGTCAAATCAGTGCCATGTGGTGAGGAATAGCTGCAGATCAACTATCTCATTGGATCATTGAATAAGCTGATAATCTCGATCCAGTGCATCATCTCTTTCAGCTGTTTTATCTTAATGTTTATATTCTGAAATGTCCACACTTTAATAGTCAGGATCATTCCTCCTTCTCTGACTACAGGTGGGAGGGGCCGTCTGCTGAGGATTGGTCGGATTATCAGCGCTTTTGGACGGGAAAGGACTCCCGGGAGCCCCCTCTGCTGGTTGAGAAGAGTAATGATATGTGCTCCAAAAGTTCCCAAAAACATTAGATGAATTTGCTAGAGGGGTATGAATACTCGCTAAATATAGCGATAAAGTCGCTAAGCTAGCAACACTGAATTTATCAGCAGAATGTTGGTGCTCTGACGTCAACGTATGTCAACAAGTCCTGAGTCATTCAGCTAATGAGATAGTAGATCTCTGCTATGCCCCGCCCCCTCTGATGTTGATTGACGTGGCACTGGTTTAACATTTATTTCAGAATTACAACCGCAAAAAGAAAAAGCTAAACTGAGAAAACACGACTTCAAACCAGAGGAAATTTTGGAACAGATGGCGAGAAGAGAAAGATGATTGAACTCTCGGTTACAAATTTTGATTTCTTGGTTACAGATTCTGGGTTTTGATCGAGTCCAAACAGAACTCATGTATGAAGGCAAAACAGAAACAGAAACAGAAAAAGGAAAGAAAGAAAAACCTCCCATCAGCAGCTAAACACTCTAATGTAACATTCTCACGACAGTCAGATGTGAAGTCTTTAACTCCACTGCGGGTTTTAGTTGTCTGTGTTTTCAGTTCATTACATGACCCAGTGATGAATTAATCTCCTTGATGCGCAACAACGGGCGCTTCCCCGTCCACATAGTTCACCAGAGACAGCTGGCGACAACACAGCATCCAAACCACAAAAGACTACATCAAATCAAGCACCAAGAGCACCTCCCAGCAGAGCTGGAGGGAGAGATGGAGGATTAACGACAGGCTTGTGGATGGACAGGAGGATATTTACTTCCAAGCCTCCTCCATCTCTCCTGTTTTTTATTAAAATAGCATCGGAGGAGGCAGCAGGGGCTCTTTTCAGCTAAATGTCACTGCTTTATTCGATGATCCTGCTATTTCTCTCAGCCCACTGAAGCTGCCTCGTTGCCTCTCGAGGAGTCAAGGGCCTGTTTTGAATGCCATTCTCTGACCGTGGTGGCGCTGGGTTTCCTCCGCGGGGCCTGAGGATTTATTGGGTTTTCAGCTTGTGGCTTGAGAGCAGAATTATGTCTTTGTTTTGAGAGGTGAAAAAAAAAAAAGGGACATTCGATTTCAGAGAGCAAAACAAAAAAATTAAGGAGCAGATGTTTTCCGGATTTAATTTGCGGCATTGGTCAGAAACTCTGAGGAGCCTCGAGCAGCGCGCCTTGAACTGCAGCACTGAAGTAAAGACTCATACGTGGTTAGGTGAAACATTTAGGGACATTTTTCAGTAAAAGTTTGAAGTACTTTCAACTTGAACCCCAATCCTTTCACAGCAACTCCGTACTAGTTCAGAGGTGTCAAACTCTATTTCATCCTGGGCCACATCATCACCATGGTTACCATTAAAGGGCCAGTTATTCTTTACTTTGTCAAGCAGCTGTGTTGTCAGATATCCCGCTAGTTGCTGGACTTATTATTATATTATTGAGGCTTTTTAAATTCAAGTTTGTTTGTTTTATTTTTTTACCACAAAATCACCTCTTTTATTCATTAAAAAACATTTGGTGATCAAATCAAATGTTAAACTATGACTTTTATCATAAAATTGCTAATTTTGTAGTTTCAACTTTTAAAAAGGGATTTTTTTGTTGTAAAATCACATTTGCCACTTTTATCATAACATTGACGCTTTTGTACCAAAATCACAAATTTATCTTGTGTAATCGCAAACTTATGAATACAAACTTTTTTTCCTTAACAATGGTTATTGAATTTTGCACCTTTTTTCATTAAAAAAAGGGGTTTTTGTTGTAAAATCAAAACTTTCAAAAAAAATCACAACCTTTATCATAAAATTCAGACTTTAGCTCTTTTTTTTTTTCAACAACAAAATCTTAACTTTGAAAAATCACATTTTTGTTGTTAAATGTTTACTTTTTTAACATTACAAGTCACACAATTGCAAATTTTTCTATAATTTCTACTTTTTTCCTAAAATCACAAATTTTAGGGGTGTGGTGGCGTAGCTACTAGCGCAGTCGCCTCACAGATAGAAGGTCCCGGGTTTAATTCCCACCGGGGACGCTGTGGGTGCGGGCGGCGTGTTTGCTGCTCCGGGTTGGCTAAAGGGCCTTTCTGTGTGGCGTTTGCATGTTCTCCCCGTGTTCCCTTAGCTAGCTAATGTGAGCTACCCTCACAAAAACATGCAGCAGTCCTTCAGGCTTCAAACCGCCTCCCCTGGTCAGCCGGGGCACCCGAGAGGGCGGGGAGGTTCTGGCTGGAATAACGTGATCCTTCCACGTGTCCAGCCGGGGAAAGCCCTGCCGTCAGGTGGACAGAAGGGCCTGCTCACTCCTCAGGTAGAGAAGCAGACATGAGCTCAGTGCAGAGCCCTCCTGGGGTTCGCAGAGGGAGAGCAGTGCCCAGGGCTGCAAGTAGGTAGTGAGCACAGGGTGAAAAGAAGGATACAAAATGAAATATATGAATCTGACAAAAATCACGAGTTTTGACAAAAAAAATAGCATCTTTTTGTAGCAAATATCCTATTTCAACATTTGCTAAATCCAGACTTCTTGACATAAAGCAGCTGCTCTCCTCAGTTATTTCACTTTTTGATGTCAGAACTGAATCAAACTGGCAGCCGCATTGAAATTTCCTCAGAAATGTTCTAGTTATGAGTTTATGATTGTCTTTGCACGCTCTCGCAGGCCAGATAAGATGTAGCAGCGGGGCCTTGAGTTTGACATGTGTTGTAGTTCAAGGCTCATAATCGGAAAGGAAACATGACTGCATAACATAAATCTCCTACTGATCTGCTTACTCATGCCAGGACCGTCTGCAAAAATAGGAACACTGTAGCTTAATGATACTGCCCTCCGTCTGAAATTTGCTATAAGCCATTTGAATAAAGTGGAGTAAGGCAGGGGGGGAATCCTCTTATGTCACTCTAAATAAAGTTTTTTAGATGATGTGTGATCTCTAATCTGACCATCCGTCCTATAACAGCAATAGCCGGGTCTTATCATTAGCTCTTCCATTTAGATTAAACAAACTCTGGCATCTCTCTCCCCACTGGATGGATTGGCAATTTCATAAAAAAGGCAGCAGTCTGGAGTAATACCTCCAAAGCCACAAAATAGATCAGCGTGGGTCAAACGTGACGCATTTTGCTGCAAATGCTTTTAAATCCCAAGTGCAATGTCATGCTGTTGGCGAGCAGAGTCTTTGTGTAGTACAGAGCACTGCAGTACCAGCAGCACATTCATTTTTTTCTTTTTTTTTTTTCCCCTCTCCGCTGAGACTAAAAGTAACTTTAGAAAAATAGGCATGCTTCCTCTGAAAGCACTTCTGCAGCGGTTGTAGGGACAAACATGCAGACAGAAGGAAACAAAGCAGGCGTCGCTGCTGAATTGAAAGAAAACCCACTGGCATACTCGGTAATGAAAAATGAAATTCCCAAGGAAATCGTCTTAATTCATATGCATGGCCTGAATTTGCTGCCTGTTGCTAAAGGACGTCTGGTGTGTGACCAATCACACGCCAGACGCTCGCGCGCACTCAGGTGCGATGTTAATTAGGGTCACGGAGGGTCACGTGGTAACGCGCTCGCTAAAATAAGGCGGGAATCTCTGAGGGATATTCTCGTTTGGGAGGATGCCAGTCGGGTTCCTGCTGCTATAAAAGCTACAAAATGCTCAGTCAGACTGCGGATCAGTTTCTGCCTCACTGAAAAGCTAATTGTCTGGCATAATTTAGGTAAGAAGGTGTTAGCACGCGGCTATTTGAGGAGGAGGATTTTTTTTTTAAAAGCATACAAAGATTGGGTCATCTGAGGAGGCGAATAAGCGTCTTCCTGTGTGGCCTATCTGTCATCAGGCTGCAGGAAGGACTCTTAACTTAATTAGTCCAGAGCACCTGCACAAGATCAATACTTCCTGCTTGTATCTATTCATCTCAAGGCTTTTCTTCTCAGCTCAGTTTGTCGCGTGTTTGTTTACAACAATCAGTTTTGGCTGAAGGCACTTTGCCACATAATGACCTTGCTTTGCTGTATTGAACTTGTGAACCTGTCACACTCGCTCTCCCTCAATTTCCTGGCTGGCCTCTTCAGTGGCTCCGCTGTAATAGCAGGTGATTGTGAAAGAGCGGCCATCAACACTCCACTAGGGTGACATTCGTCACCGCCGCTGCCTCGGTAAAAGGGGAGTATGTGTATTCCGCTAACGACGGCCTGTCAGCGCCGCTCGTCCTTCCCGGGCGCGTCGAAAGGTGACATCGGCCCGAAACGCGGCGACACAAAATGGCAGGTTGGCATTGGTCGACCGCGGTGGTCCTCAGTCGTGCAGAAGCACGAGGAACAAAGGAAACTATGCTGTTCTCAGAGGGCTGCAGGTCGTTAGAGACGCAGTGATACGATCACGTAAACATCCATGGAGGTCCGTCTGGAACCACAGCAGGGTGAACAAAAATAAAAATAAATAAAATAAAATAGAAGGAAAAACACGAGAGATAAATAAATAAAATACAATATATATTAAAGAAATAATTAAAAAAAATGCAAACAAAAATACATTAAAGAAAAAAAGAAAAAATAAATACAAAATACATAAAAATAAAATAAAATAAATAAATAATAACATTAAATCAATAGAAAAAACACAATATATAAAACTGATAAATACAAAAAATATTTTTAAAAAGCTAAAAAACAAAAAAAAATTTAAAATGTGAAAAAAATAAAAATAAAAGAGGATATGAAGTATATGTAACTTTATATTACTAGTCCTTCCACATGTTGTATTGCAGTATTTATTATGAATACATATAATTCAGTAGGCTATATGTGGGGGAACTGAGCTTTAAAAAAAAAAAAAAAAACCCAATCCAGTCATTTATTTATTTATTTTTCTGGCTGCTCTGTCCCTGTGGAGGGGGGGCGTGTGGGTGGGGACGCTATCCCAGCTGTCATTGGACAGGAGGCGGGGTCCACCCTGGACAGGTCCCATCAGATAAACAAACCGCACGCAGCCAATTTAGATCCAGCAGTTAATCTATGAGTCACGATTTCCCCTCACAGACCCCCCACCCAGAGTCAAACCACCGTGTCAAAGCACAAACACAACCAGACAAAAAAAACAAAAACACAAAAACATCTGGATTAACGTGGCAATTAAGGAAACCCTTTTCCAGAAACCACGGAGGCATCGGAGAAAGTGACAAACACAAGTAGACGAGCAGGAAAAAAGAAGTTTACTCCAGTGAATAACAAAAGCGAAACCGCAAAGACTCAAAAACATGCAGAAATGCAACAACAGCTCCGAAAAAGAAGCAACTTTTTCTGTGTTGAAGTCTCGTTAAGTTAGTTCATCTGTTGGTGAGTTTCTCCTCAGAGCCAGCACAGATTCCTGATTCCATCAGTTAAGTATCAACGAGGCAAAGTTTAAATGCGGCTTCAGGATAATGGCATTACAGAGTAACAAGTGGCCAATCGGGAGCCTGATTAGGAGCTCTGCCTGCTGTGCTTTCAGCTGTCAAACGCTTGGAAGCTCAATAGGCTTCAAAATCTGACTTTTTTTTTAAACTTTTTTTTTATGATTTCTGAATTTCCACAGATGTAACATTTCATAAATGCACACTGACTGGTCTGCAACGTCCACAAGCGGTCAGTTAAAGAGCGTGCACATGCCTCAGGTGACTTAACAGGCTTAACGTCAGAGGAACGTGTTTGAGAGGTGATCTAATGGGCCGAGACGGCGGAACTGGACTAGCTTGATTGGAGACCCGAGGTGACTTGAGCATAATCCGAAAAATAGATAATCCAGATCCCTGGAAAGATTATGAACCTCAGGGGAGGTCGGTGGATGCTAGAGAGTGATGGAATCAGGCTGATAATCACCTGTTGACGTGCATCACACCGGTTTTTGGTTTGGGGGGTGGGGGAGGTCATAAATATTTTAAGGTGCACATCTTCAAACTGCAGCAACACTGGACCTACTTGAAGACACCTTCAGCTACTCCACCACCTGTAATTGCTCTGTCCTCGGGCAGATGTGAGGCCTTGACAGCTCAAACCCGACAACCACACTGCTCCAACACCTGAGACTAATGAAGCTCCAGCGTGCACCTGTGCACGAGCGTGCACGAGCACGTGAATGTGTAGCGCCACGCAGCAGGACATGTTAGATCCACTGACATCCCTGTGTTGTGTTGTAACTCTCAGCGACAGCGAAGGTTTCGCTTGAATTTCATCATATCTTTGTGTTTCATTAACAGAAGAGAGCAGGAGAAAAATAGCAGATGCGGAGGAAGACGAGCAGAGACGGCGCACAGTTGTGGAGAAGTGACAAGGAGAAAAATGGGTTGAGGATGTGAGAGGAAGAAGGAAAAAAACTGCCAGCAATCTCTCCAAGGCCCCTGGAAGACCCGCCATCATCACCATCATCACCATCATCATCAGCACTCTCCTCCTCACAGTAATCATTCTGGAGTTAAAAAAAACCATCAGCGCTGACCTGCCTCAACCCTCCAAAAGTGGAAACATCATATTTTCACAGAAGGCAATAAAAGTAACACAGGCCCGATTCCCCCGAGTTCCTGAAGACGGGATGTGGGGTAGGAGGGGGGGCTATTTCAGCTCGACTCATCAATATGCAAAACATCAGAGCGTCGCTCACCACAATAATATTCCCTCTACTGCACAGTCTGCAAATGTGCATTAACATCATCACATTTTCTGCTTTTTCCTCCATTTTTTTTTTCTTTCTTGCTTTTAAAACAAGCTTCCATTGGCGAGAAGAAGTATGCAAAATCTTGCACAAACATAATCACCTTTTTGATGAAAAGCACTGGGATTCGAAGCGGCAAATTGCCCTTTGTGATTTCAATACTCTGCGGGCAAGAGAGGCAGAGAAAAGAAAAGACTTCAGGGTTGAAATCCATACACGTATACGTTCTGTTTGAGGGGAAGTGAACAAACTATCAACACTGGATTACATTTCAAAGCTCAGAGCCCAGAGCCCTTCCAGTTGGGGGGTGCAGGAGAAAGGTGGTGTAGCGTGGGAGAGAGACATAATCATTATGACCTACAGTAGGGCAGATGTAGGTTGAGGTGGTTCCTCTCTTCCTCAAGTCTGTTTCCCCGGGCTGACGTTCCTGGGTTGTTAAATCCCTGTGCTCCCTTAATCTCCTTACTCAGCTACATCCTCTTTAAAGATGCAGAACCGCAGGAGAGACGTGGGATACGTCAGCCGGGGACGGCTGCTGAGCAAGGTGGGGGTGGAACGTGTGGAGGGGGGGGGGATGGGGGGGGGGCAAAAAAGTTGTGTTGGCATGGAGAAAAATAATACGACAAAGGCACATGCCTCGGTCTCTCACGTTTTAATTTAAATAAATGAATAAATTTAAATATTAAATAAATATTTAAAAAAATACAAACGATATAAAAAAAATAAAAGAATCGAGGAAAGAAATTAAATAAATTTAGAAATAATAAAATATATGGAAAAAATAATAAATAGGAAGAAATTAAAATTGTCAAATAAAATAAATAAATACAAAATATATTGCACTTAAAATTACATTTTTAAAAATACTAAATGAATGAATAAATGTACATTAATATCATCGTCCTTCAACAACATGTAGAATTAATCTTTTTTTTTTTTTAAAGGACTTCCTTTTGTGTTGGACAAGTGAAAGAGAGATGACCGTCTCATTTACACCTCACAACAGGCTCTGGGAAGGAGTGAAGAGGCCTGGGAACTGTCTGTTAGCGGTCCTCAGAGTCCTGCCGTGGAAACCACAACCGTCTAATTCACTTTCAGAAGTGCAGAGATAAGGAATGCTCTAACCCTCCTCAACCTGCACGTCCTCATCGTGCATGGAGCCATCGCCTCTGCACCGCTGTGAGGCAGCGCTGGTGAATCATGTACAGGCTGCAAAAACACAGCAGCAGCTTCAATAATGGTGCATCACCTGAGAGCGATGAGAGATGAGAGGAAATCCATCCCAAAATGGATGGCAGCTGCCCTGCGTCCCACATGCTCCTCAGCAGGAGGAGAAAGGTTCTGGAGGAGATTTCTGGGTCATCTTTGAAGTTCAGCAGCATATAAGTCGTGCAACTCGAATAACAAATTAATGAGACAAACTAAAGTGTGTCACCTCAGTAAAGCAGAGGCTTTTTTTTTTACTTCGACTGCATTTCTCAGCTTCCCACTAGAAGAATACAACAACTCAATCAGTGAAACCAAATTATTCTATATGACTGTTTGTTGCCTGTGAGCGTGGGAGGTCACATACCATATCTGCACCCAGCAGCACGTACTAATTCATCAGCAGCAGTCAAAAACACTTATTTGAACCGAGGGTTTACATTTAATCTGTAATTAGGGGGAATAGCGGTACCTGTTTCCCAGAAGTAGACAGACTTCCCATCGTCTGTCTGTGTCTGAGCCCTCCAGAAGCCACACAACAGCAGCAGTGTCACCAAAAGGTACCAGCTCTCCTCTGTCCTTCTCCGGAGGGTCCCCCCCTCACCCCTCCACCCCGGCCCCATGGTCCGCCACAGGAGGTAAAAGTAAATCCACTCAGCTCGGAAAGGTCGGCGGTCACCAGGAGCAGCTGAAGCACACGAGTCCCGAAGTGAGGAGGAGTAGGGGAAGAGTGGTCCTGCAGGAGTTCAGGTCCAGAACTTGTGTTCTTGTTGAAGGACAGAGACAGCGGTTTGGTTCCCAGCTGGGCAGGGTGGTACCTGAGGGAGGCGGTCAGTGATGGGGACCGGGCTGCAGATGGATGGTCCAGCATTCCCCCTCCATCCTCTGTTGCCGGCGCTGCCTCCGTCCTCTGTGACAGTGGGAGAGTGTCTGCAGTGTTGTTTGCCTCCCTCCCTCTTCCTCTCTCTCTCTCTCTCTCTCCCTCTCTCTCCTCCTCCTCTCCTATTCGCTCACTCCTTTTGCTCCTGTAGCCTCCCTGCTTCTTCTACTCCACATTTCTCTCATTATCCCGTTGTTTTCTCTCTCTGCATCTCCAGCATGCTCACTTCTCACTTCTCCCGCATAGGGGTATGAGGGGCGGATTCTCCTCCCACCACCACGACCACCACCACCCACACACACACCCACCTCCTTCCTCCTCTCCCACCCCGTCCTCCACGTGTAGTGCCGTTTCAGGGGGGGTGGGGGGAAGGGGTGACTGGAGACCAGAAGGGCTGAAACTATTCTGAGAAGCTCCCTGGGATCAAAGGGCTTAATGCAAAGAGAGATAAAGTGGAGGAGGAGGAGGGGGGTGGTGGGGGTTTGTGAGGAGAAGAAAAACAGTGAAGCGGTGAGGGAGCGATGAGCATGATGGAGGAGCGTTGGGGGGGCTGACTGTGCGTGCTGGAGAGAGTGTGAAAGAGAAACGACGGAACAGAAAAGGTGATAATGAGGACTTCCAGTAACAGTTTTATCAACGGTTCCAGCTCCAGAGATCCAACACGGACGGAAATTAATTCCAAACTTCCACATAAACTCATCATGTCTTTTCTTGCTGGAATTTATTTATTTATTCATTTATAGTTTCCATGTTGATCATGATATTTGGGTTTTATTGTAAATGATGTTTATTTGATCTAACTGGTCCTGTTTTTTTTTGTATTTTTCATTTTGCATATTAATGAGGATTTATTTGTTTATTTATTTATTCATAAATAATGGTTATATTGGCTATATTCGTGTAAAACTTGAGGCCTCCACGCAAAGACGATCATAAACTTCTAATCAGAACATTTCAGTGCGACTGTTGGTTTGATCCAGAACTGACGTTAAAAAGTGAAATATGTGGCGAGCAGCTGGTTTATGTCAAAACGTTTGCAGGAAAATAGATTTTTTTTTGTCAAAATTCATGATTTTTCTAAAATTAAGTATTTAAAAGAATTTTCATTTTTGTGCAATTTTATGACAAAAATTCACTTTTTAGTCAAAACCAGTGATTTTTGTAAAATTTACTTTTTAAAACAAAGATTTGTGATTTTAGGGGGAAAAAGTGTAAATTGTAGGAAAAAAAATTGCAATTCTATGACTTGTAAATTTTTGTCAGAATGTTGCAAAAAACAGTAAGAGATTTCAGATTTTATAACCAAAAGAATGAACTTTTTTTTTTTTTTTTTTTTTTACAAACAATTTGCAATTTTACAACAAAATGAGCTACGTTGTTTTTTAAATTTGTGATTATACAAGAAAAAATTATCAATTTTATGATAAAAAATTGTACATTTTGATTTTATGGCTAAAATTCACCTTGACTACAAAAACAAATGTTCTTAAACTTTTGTTTTTATGCTTGTTATCAGATGGATCAGCTGTCAGAGCAGCCAGTCTACTAACTGTATTCATTTGAAATATAAGACTTTCATTCATCCCTCTGGTGGGAAATTTCCTTGTTACAGCAACAGCACAGACGAATTATCAGAAAGTAGGATTTAAATATTGAAAGTAATGTCTACATATATATCAACGGTTAGTACCAGAACCTGGTAAGAAAGGTTTTTATCCATATATACAGTTGAATTTTGAAGAAGATGTAAGTTCTCTTGTTTGTAAGTGTGAGTGATGTTATGTGACATATTATATCACTTCTGGATCAAAATGTACAAGTATATAGGTTAAACAAAAATGAATTATTGAACAGTGTGAGGGTCATGAGTGAGTCGACTACAGATAAAGCAAAATAACTTTGTACAACATTTCCTGACATCTGAAGTGAGTACATAAGCTTCCTTTTCAGCCACGTATTAACTGCTCTGGTCATAGCAGCTGGTTTTAGGGGTTTACAGTGGGACCTCCCCCTTTCAAGTACATCTTAAAGCTTTGTCCTACCGCTTTGTGCTGCACGGTGTAAACTGTGGTTGGAAGCTGGATAATTCTACTCTGATCTCTGCCGGGCCACAAGCTTTCAGCACTCTCACTCACTGGCAAAGATTCAGTTTACTTTGGCTATTAAAAGGAAGACAACGTGCCAAAGAGCTCAGCTGAGTGGCAGCACTTTAGGCTGGGTGGTGACGAGACAAGAGCAGCCTGCCAGATATGAAGTTGTAATCTGGCCTACCGCGGTGGCGTAACAGCCCCGATAAAATCACCTGGATGCACCCCGAGTCCAACGCAGTCGACTGTTTAGTAAGCAGTTGTGATGGTATAAAAAGGCAGTTTGCTGGTCGACCTCTTAGTTCATGTTTGATGGTTTAAGAACATTTTTTTTTATCTGGCCAGCGAGAGCGTGCAAAGGCAAGATTTCACTGTGACTGCCTGTTTGGTTTAGCTCTGATGGGAAAAACGTCAAAAAGTCATGATTTTGCGAACATTTCCATTTTTATTTTTTGTCAAAACCTGTGATTTTTGTAAAACTAACTTTCATCATTTTCAGACAAAGGACAAAAATATTGCAATTTTAGGACTTGTAATTTTATGTAAAAAAAGTTGATATTTTCCAACAACAAAAATGTAATTTTAGTCACAACTTTGTGACATTTGTGATTGTAAGATAAAAGGTTTTGGGGTTTTTTGTTTGTTTTTGTCTTGATTCAACAAAAATTTTAAATTTTACAACAAAATTGATTTTAGTGCAAAAGTTTCAAGATGTGATTTTGCAACAAAGTTTTACAAATTTTACAACAAAACCATCTTTTTTTAATGAAAAAGGTTTTTTTTTTTTTTAAGTTGAATTTGTGATTATACAAATTATACAAGAAATAATGGTGATTTTAGTACAAAAGCCTCAGCTGAAAAAGTAATGAATAACTGTCCCTTTAATGGTAACCATGGTGATGATGTGGCCCAGGATGAAATAGTTTGACACCTCTTGTTTCAGCTTGAAAATGGAGAGGTTATAGCTACTCACCTACTACTGACACTGCTTTTGCAGTGCTATCACTAATATCTGTCATTTACATTATTTAATAATATAATATCAATATTATGAGACATTTCTTTAGAAACAACTCCACTGCCACAATCAAAGACCCAAATATGCACCAAGACCTGCTGCCTGCCATGAACATCAACTTTTAGACTTTGACTCCATGTTTTGCATGATTTTGATCTTCAGTCTCCTCCTTGGACTCCCAGCGCCATTACAACTTATTAAGAAGATCACTTCATTACTTATTCTGGTTTTGCATGTGTTCCTGCTGAGAATGAGAAGTCTGTTTTGGTTTGTATAAAGAGCTGACCAAGGGAGAAAAGAAAAAAAAACATTGCACAAGAAGAAACAAGGAAGAGTATGGAGAGCGAAGGGGTGGAATTAATTTGAGTTAATGTTCCTCTTCTGTCCTGGCTTCTGACAGTGTGATGAGGGTTCAGCTGCATCAGGACATTTGACTGGCAGGCTCCAACTTTGGCGCAGTCAGCCTGTCATACTTTGTTTTAACTTGGCTTTTCTTGCATGTGGAAGTTGAGCTTCAATCCAGTTCAGTCAAGTTGATATTCAGTCTAGTTTCAAAAAGAGTTACTTGACTGAGAAGCCTTAAGAGCAGCAAAAGCAGTGGGTCAGTGCTTGGTGCTTATCTTTCTTGGCCTGTCTGCTGCCTTCATTACTGTTAACCAAACCACACTGCTGTCTGCACTACCGTGCATTCACACCAAAAGCGTCACAATCGCCTGCTGTCGCTCTGGTCGCTTGCATCGCGCTGCCAACTGTAGCAGGCAAGCGCTTGCAGTAGGCGGCCTAGGGGGTTAGGGGGCGGGGCCGAGGAAGCCAGGGCCCGAGGAAGCCAGGGCCCGGCGCCGTCGGTCCATCTGGGTCCACAAAGTGCTGCAAACCCCACAACTCCACGGGGAATTTCATCGGCTGATACTGGAGCTCCGTTTTGACGATGCTTGGTTTCAGTTATTTCCGTGTAGACAATAATGAGTTTGATGCTCTCCTTACCAAGGTTGGTCCGCGGATCAACTATCAGCGAGCCGTTGGTCCCGGTGAACGGCAATCTGATTGCACTCGCCCCACATAGGCTACGCCGGGTAGTAGCGGATTTGGTCATATTATTTAAACCGTGTTTTGTGATTAATAAGCACTGTTTTTCATGGTTTTGTGTTGGATCGATGTAGTAAAATAAAATAGTTCAGACCATAGCCTATAGCTCATCAACCATCAGACACCTTTTCCAAGCATCCAACTTCTTCTTAATGTTTCTATATATAAATAAGGCATAAATAAGACATAACTCTGTTTTCTTCCATCTTCGTAATCTCTTTCTGCCGTCTGGAGAATCCCGGTCTGTAATTGGATGCTGGTTTGGCGTCGCCGCTGCTCATTTGCATAAAGTTGAGATTCTCTCAACTTCAAATTGACAGTCTGGTCGCTGGCATAGCAAGCGATCATTGAAAATGAATGGCTGCCAGCTGCTTATGACGCTCGTGACGGTTTTGGTGTGAATGCGGGGTTACACATGGGCATCTCAGGTTCAGCGCTCTTGGGCTCTAATCCTATCCGTACATCATTCCTTTAAAGTCACAGCAAGGAAAAATGATGCAATTTCATCACCTCTCCACAGGAGTGCCTCAAGGCTCCGTGCTTGGATACCTTCTCTTTGCCATATACAGCACCTCTCTGTTGAATAACATCATTCAATCACACGGCTTCTCGTATCTCTACTATGCAGATGATACTCAACTCTACCTGTTGTTCCCACCAGATGACCCCACAACCTCTGCATGTATCTCAGCTTGTCTCTTTGATCTCTCTCTCTGAATGAAGGAACACCACCTTCAACTGAACCCGTCAAAGACAGAAGTATTGGCGATCCCTTTCCACTATTCAATCAGCCACAATATAAACATAAAAACTGCCTCTACTACTGTTGCTCCTATGAAGGTCACTTAGAACCTGGGTGTCATGGTGGATGACCAGTTATCCTTCTCTGACCACGTTGCTTTGGTTTCCCGTTCGTGTCACTTTAAACTCTGCAACATCCAGAAAATAAGACCATAACTGACTCAACGTGCAACACAACTCCTGGTACAGGCCATGGTCAATGCCCTCTTAGCTGGCCTTCTAGCTTGATAAGACCCCTACAGAAGATCTAGAATGCAGCAGTGCATCTGGTCTTTAATCAATCCAGAAGGACCCATTTCATAGCTCAAGGAGATCTCAGTGGGGGCTGTTCTCCACGTGGTTCCTCAATGGCGCAACAAGCTAACAGTAGCTAGAAGAGCAGAGTCCATCCATCCATCCATTATCTATACCCGCTATTTCCTGTTCAGGGTCACAGGGGTCTGCTGGAGCCTATCCCAGCTCACTACAGGCGAAAGGCAGGGATACACCCTGGACAGGTAGCTAGTCCATCGCAGAAGAGCAGAGTCGTCCCTCTCTACATTCAAGAAGCTCTTATAAATTCTCCTTTTTCAAGAGTACCATCTGTAGTAGCTGCATTCTCTCTTTAACTTCCTAACCTGCACTTGAATCGTGTCCTAACTTCTCTGATGTGTATGTTGCACTTACCTAAATGCTAATTTAAATGCACTTACTTTGTAATTTACTACATTATACACCCGCAGTCTATGAAGGAGCGTTATCGCAGGTCCTTCCTTCCTGCAGCTGTGAGACCTCACAACCAGTAGTGCTCCCAGTACCACACACTTACTAAGACAAACAGTTGAATTTATCTATGCGCAATAACAATATTCATGTGCAATATCAATATTTCAACTAGGTGTATTTCCAAATGTACAATGGTATAAATTAAAAACACTGTATGCATAGTTTAATATTGTTTATGTTACTATTTTGGTAATTTCTCTTGCTGCTGTAACAACAGAAATTTCCCCACTGTGGGAAAAATAAAAGAAATCTTTTCTCATTTTATCTTATATTATCTTATTTTATTGCTGTTTATCGATTGTATTTCCTCTGCTGTAAGTCGCTTTGCATAAAAGTGTCTCCTAAATGTTATGTAATGAACTGATGCTGAAGCCCAGTTCAAGGCAGATGAACTAAAGAACGAACGTAGGTTTGCATTGGAACAAACCACAAAGCAGAAATAAATAGAGCATTGCTTGATCCCTAAATACCATCAGCTGTTTTCTTATTGCTTAAATCTGTACTCTAGGACCAGGTAACTTGGCCTAAACTTCTGTCTTATCATACAAAGCCCCTTTACTCACAGGAAACGGTCAGGAACTACCTCTAAACTAAAATGTCTTGTACTCAACACCTGTAACAGCCCTAGCAATAAGTAACTGACTGATTAATTGCTCCCAGGTATTTACAGTGAGTGTGTTTGTGTTGACTGCATACCCAGAAGTCATTACCTGGTAAATATACACATCATAGTCATCTGTCCCTGAACTGTCTGTGGCACTGTATGACAGATTGTATTTTGGATTTAGAACATTAAGACATTGGTTATTCAGGTTTTATGGGTATATAAGCCTTTCCAGGAAAGCTTATTCCAGGAAACACTGGCATTATTTTCAACCTGACATTCAGCAGAAGCTGAAGGAAGATTTCTTCTGGAACCACATTTCACATTTATAATATAGAAAAGCATATGGGGGGCAATAGAGTGTCTGAAGTCCGATGGTTTGATAAGTGCCATTAGCAAACCCCTATCTGCTGCCTTCAGTACTGTTAACCACATCATACTGCTGTCATAGCTGTCAAACATGGGCATCTCAGACTCAGTGCTTTCTTGGTGACAATCAGATCTTACTGGGTGTTCCTTTAAAGTGTCATGGCAAGGAAAAACATCTTCATTTCATCACTTGTCCAAGGGGGTGCCTCAAGGCTCAGTGCTTGGACTCGTTCTTTTTGCCGTATACACCACCTCTCTGAGCCATGCTATTCAATCTCATATCACTGCTTTGATGATACACAACTCTACCTGACATTCCCAATGAATGACCAAAACTAATAGATGGTTAATGGATTGCATTTATTCCTTCAAAGATTTTTAAAGAAATGTTTCCAGTTATGGGTTCTGCAATCATGTATTTTGTCAATGAATCCATTTTAACTGGATATGTACTAGGAAGTTTTAAGATTGCAATAATTAAACGTCTACTCAAAAAGACATCTTTGGATTCTGACGAAATCGCCAGCTATAGGCCTATTTCCAACTTTCCTTTTATTTTCATAATTATGGAGAAAATTTGTTCAAATCAGCTAAATATTTATCTTTGTAGAAACAATATAAATGATGAACTTCAATCAGGGTTTAGACCTCATCATAGCACAGAAACGGCATTGGTCAAAGTTACCAGTGACCTTCTCATGGCTTCTGACAGTGGGTCGGTCTCCGTTCTTGACCTCTTGGATCTCAGCGCAGCCTTTTAAACCATCAACCACAAGATTCTTATTAATAGATTAGAGGAGGTTGTTGGAGAAATGGCATTAAAACCTGTCTGTCTTATCTCAGTCACAGATTGTCCTGAATCATTTCATTGAACGAATGTTGTCTATCTTCCGTAGTCTCATTCTCTTCTCCCTAATCCAGGTTCTGTTGGGGTGATGTTGCACTCCCTCTCACCTCCCAAACCTTCCATCTTCTGCACATCCTGGCATTTACCTGCACCTGTCGACTGGATGCCACTGTGGGATTCAATTCAGTTCTATTCAGTTTGATTTATACAGCGCCTATTTACAACAAGTCATCTGTAGGAGCCTGGCATTCCTGCTGGCGTGGCTGCAGTTCAGCCCTCTGACCACCACTTTTTTTTTCTTTTTTTTACAAGATATTTGTATATTTTTGTACCTCTCCTCTCTTTGTCCTTCACCCTCTTTGTCCTGTCTCCCTGTCTTCCCTTACCCGACTTGCTATCAGCAGGAGGGTCCCTCCTATTATCAATCCAGGTCCTGCTGAAGGAGGGAGTTTTTCCTTCCATTGTTAGGCTTTGCCATGTGTTTGGGGGTCACGTTCTGGGTTTCTTAAAAGCGCCAACTTTGTTATAAATAGACACTATATAAATACAGTTGAATTGAATTAATGCAGCGCTTTTCTACTCTTGTTCAACACTCAACTGAAACAATTATATAGTGCACACATATGGTAAGAAATGCTGTATAAACCTGTGACACGGGTGCAAACAAGAAACTCATGGCAAGGCAGTTTACAGAACTTACATAAATAAGCTTAAAAGTTGCTACGTGAATGTGTACGGCAAGAAAATGGGACACCGGAACTGCTGGTATAGTGTGTCAGGGATGTGTGCTTTTATTGAAAGTGTATTTCTTTTGTGATGAACTCAGTGTGCATGCACAGAAAAACAAAGGGACTCTTCATTAAGCCATACGTGCTTTCTTAAGCTGACCCTTCTATTATAACATCCAACTCTAGGGTTGTTTAGGACCATATAAATGCACACTGAAGAGATGAGGAGTGACGAGTTTAACTGGAATAATGAATAAAACCGGCACTTTAACATGCTGCACACCTGCACTTAGAGTAACAATTAACATATTAATCAGATCAATTAACAAATTGTTCTGACAGAGAAGTTTGAATTTTTTGAAGTAAGGAAATAAAACAGAAGTTTAAAAAAAACAAAAAACAGATTACTTTGTCACATTCAGCTCCACTGGAGGTCCTGAAAGTATAAAGGCAGTTCAGCAAAACCGTTGCCGTCATTTGCAAAAGTAGTAACCATTCTCAATCCTGGGCAGCTTGTAGTCACTGAGACTGTACCAGAGCTACAACGGGGCTAAACCAGCAATAAATAAAATACATGTATCTACCTTGTAGATGCATTTTAACAGAAATAACTTGTCTCAAACTGTCTTTCCAGCATTCCTTCAGTTCACGGACAGTTTGGGGCGTCCAGCCATGCACATCATCACCCCTCCACCAGTGGATATGAAGGTATAAGATATTGCAAAATCACATTTTTTTGTGCAAATTATTGACTTAAAATTACTATTTAACTATTTAAGTAATTCTTTTGTAAAGAAGAATTTTTGCCTCAAAATCACAGATTTTCAGTGGTTAAAATTAAATAAATACATAAATCATCTAAAAAGAAAAATCAGTTGATGAAAAAAATACTTTGTTTCTTCCATGCATTTGACTCTCATAAAATTTTTTTAAATTTAAAAACTTTAAATTAACTTCTTGCCATAAAATCGCAAATTTAGCTAAATTGTCACCTTTTTATTTAATACAACTTTTTGTTGTAAAATATCAACCTACTTTTAAAATTTTAAATCATGATTTTATGTCCTAAAAAACTATTTATTTTTGTAAAATTGCAGCTTTGTAAAGATGACAATTTTGTCATAAAAATTTAACTTTTTTCTTTATTTAAAAAAAAAAAAATAGAATTCCCACCTTTTTGTTGTAGAATTGCATGTTGTGATTGTTAAAATCTAACTTTTCATGTAAAATTCTGACTTTTTAAGTTAATATTGCAGTTTTTTTTTTATTTTTTGCATAATTGTTAATTTCAGTGTATGCTAAGAGGCAACATACACTTTTATGTTAAGACAATCATGGGCCCTTAAGATCTCACAGGGGCCACATAAAAGGATGTGGTGGGCCCAGTTGAGTTTGGTACGTGCTCTATTCAAAATGAAAGGAAACGATTAAAGTAGAGAACAGAGAAGCCACTCTCTATACATGACAACAGCAGCACAACATTCATCTTTATAATAACAATCTCCACTTAGAATCAGTCATTTTCCAAGGACGGATGTGGACTGACATGTAAATGTTGGACCGCTATCTGGCTCTCTGCTTCAAGCAAGGCCTTCGTTTAAAAGAAAAGCTTTAAAAGCTGTCCTTGTTTATGACTTTTATTGAAGGACTAACTTTTTTTTTTTTTGTCCTGATGTCAAGTGAGAGCAGAGCTTAAAAAAATAAATAAATCAGCAGTTTGGGGTCATTTAGTTTTATTATTACAGAATGTGCAATAAGTGGATCTGAGGGGATGGCACAAACTACCGCAGTGAGTCAACGGGGAAGTGTTGTGGAGAGGTACGGGGCAGCATGGGGGACATCATTCTGAATTAGCATTCACACATATGAAATGCATTCATACACACATATGAAAGTAAACTCTCACAAACCTCCATCTGCTCCCTGAACGTCACACTGCGGCAGCCCACCACTCTGGGTCCAGCAGCCCAGATGGGTCAAATGCGGAGAAAGAATTTCCCCATGGGGATTAACAACAGTAAATTAAGAAAATTAAATAAATAAATCATCCACCACAATCCCTAATGCCAGGTTCTCAGTTTCTACGTAAGATTTGAATGATTAATTCAAGCCGCGGTGCACGACATGGTGTTGATGTGCTTTGAAAAGAAAAGAAATGAAATCAAACAAAAACAAGTGTCTTTCACATTTTTCTTCCCATTTCTCTGTTGTATCTGGCGCCATCGTTGCTAGGCTACTGTGCTGTGTAGACGTGCTGATGTTTACGTTATTTCATAGTGCGTTCCTATTGGTCGGTTAGCTGACAGAGATTGTAGCAACAGACCATCACACTCCTCCAAATTTCTGACACCGCTGATATCTGTTGCAGCCTGTCTTTGGTCGTTCATCTTTATGAGATCTACCACCACCATTTCTGAGCTACAATGGACCATCATTAGAGACTGTCACAGAAGTCCATGTCTTCAACTGTTGATGTCAAAGCCGATTCAAACGACCGCTGTTTACCATCCACACTAGAACATCTCAGCTGTCGCCACCACATTAATCTCTCTTAGAGACTCTAACAAGAGACTGATCTGATTGGCTTCCCACAACTTTTGGGCATAATTAATGAGCTCCAGTGGTGGGTAGCTACGTGGATCTGCTGAGAAAATGGAAATTTGACCACTGTTCATCTAGATTTTGAGCTTATATATACACACCTTAAAGGCGTGTACAGTAAGTGAATAGTATTTTGGAAACTTGAAACCTTTATTGAGGGTCACAAGACTTTACAAGCTTTGTGTCAGGTGGATATTCAATATTTTGCCCGTTTCTTATTATAAATTAGTATTATAAGTTAATTGAACTACATGGGAATAAATTAAAAAGGAACTAATTATTCTAAAACACATGAATTTCCATGGCTCTCATTTTGTCCAGATGGTGTCATTTGTTTTATTTTGTACTGCTGCCAACTGATTACAAAAATTTCATCGATGAGTTTTAAAATAACTACTAATTACTTTCCTTTCATCTGAGAAGCCTGCCTTAAACTGCACATCATGACTGAAATGCATTTAGTGGTATGTAGCTATGGAACAGTGGACATAATTATGCTGCAGAAGTTGTTGGACGCAGGTTTTATGAGCATTCTGGATTTGATCCACAATGGGAATAAACCTTTTTGCTGCTTTTTTTTTTTTTCAAACCTTTTTTTTCTTTTTGGTTATTAAATAACCAAACGATTACTTTTTGGGTAAAATGTCACTTTGACCAAGGGAAGCCCAAAACATGAGAAAAGCAATAACAGAGCTGCACTAATACGAGATTAAAACGGATGTACAAATGGATATTCTCTGTGATTCACTTTTGAGTCAGTGTTTGTTTTACAAACTCCACCACTCATCATGCGCTGGATGAGAATGCTCCACTTATTTAAAAATAACTCTGGAACTTGATGTGCCACAGTTTGAGTGATTTTTCTCAGGCACCTTTAGTCACTCTTTATTTGATTTAGCACAAACCGCTCTTGAGTTACTGCAGCTAATTAAATACCTCAGATAATGACAGTGATGATGAGCGACAGTTTGGCTGTTTCGCACAGACGAGTCGTCCTGCTAACGAAGCAGCTTGAAGAGTTTTCCAGTACTCGCTCAGAAGCAGTTCAGCTGCTTTAGTGGTTCTGTGGCTGCACCTGTTACCCAGTATGGTGACAATGTGCATTTTTATAATGTTCACCCTCGTGTCACAACTGCTTCTGTGCATATTTATGGACATCTGCAGGCTTGTCAATATGAGGGAAGCTTTTACATCCCACACTAAAATTTCACATATAAGCAGTTCTCTTGGGAACAGACTCCGTGTACCGTTTACAGCAACTTTTACATATTTTTACTTTATGTGTCTTTAATTGCTACTTTAAAGGGGACTTTCTCTGTGGATGAGAGCACATTTGGGGGTCTGAAATTACTACCAAATGAAAAACATACTGCAACCCAGTCAGGATTGGGCAGCCTGAGTCAGTGACGTGCAGTCAGGAGAGGCAGGGGGGGCAGAGCCTCACCTGCCATCATGGAGAGAATAAAATATATAATAAGCAAATAAATTAAATGGTTATATTTATCCAGTGGTTTGAACGATAAACTAATTTTCCATTTAGCTTAAACAATTTTTTTTTTTTCTTTAATTAGAAATTGCTGAATTTTCACATTTCCTGTTCAAATATGGGGAAGAAAATCACGGCGAAGCAGCAGCAAGCATTGCCTCACCTTGGATTGCACAATCCCTCACAAACTCTTCCATGCAAGGAGAGTGTGTTACTGTATGTCGCCAATCAAATGTTTGAAACACTTTTAATATGTGCCCCCCTGATTTTCCATACTTAATGTGATGTATATATGTATGTAACATGTTTCGTGTACTCAGCGATCTTACAACGGCTGTGAAGAGGTACTAGGTGAGGCTGCAGTTCTCTTGCCGCATGGTAGAGGGCAGTCGTGAGCCCAGAGAAGCGTTAATGATCGGATAGACTTTTAAACTGAAGGAAGACAAGGAAGATGTCTGCAAAAAAGTAATGGACATTTTTGTCCAGGAGGATCAGCACATGGACTTCTTTTATAATACGGGTAAGACCATAACATCTTTTGGTTTTTGTTTTTTTTGTTTTTTTTTTAATGACATGTGCGACATATGGACTACTGTGTGTATGTGTAAAATGCTTATATGAGATATAAAACATGCAACTGCTGCCAATCAAATGGTGACAAATCTACTTTTTTGGGATCATATATTTGTAAATCTGATTGTGATGGAGTCAGAGCCTCACCAGCAATGAACCTCACCACACCTCACTGGTCTGAGTCTACGTAGACTTTGAATGGGGTGACATCGCCCGTTACCGACATGAATTGTGTTTTGCGTGTGTTGCGCTGGGACAAAAGTTGAGAAATTTTCAACTTTCGACGTATATGTCAGCCAATCAGGTTGCAGCTAGGCAGCTAGAACCTAGCCAATGAAATCGTACGTGGGGGCAGGGTCTAGGTGCTTGTATCTATCTATGATCAAACCCTGTATTACAGGAATATGGAGGAAAAACTAATCATCCTATTGTTTCTGATCAAAGTTTGTGGTGACAAAGACACAAGTCTCAGAAATAAAGCTTGGAAGGATGTGACGAATGTGGTTGTGGACGGCATTTGTGTTTCTGTGGACAGCAGTGACGTATTGCTCGAGCCGATCAATGTAGCGTATCAGAAGAGCGAACTCCCATCGAGCGAGAGCTGTGGCTCCATTACGGTGGGTTCACATGTACGTGTTGCGGCAACACACAACAGATAAGGTGTCTGATGTTTGGGTCGATGGTGTCGTCATAACCAGAAAAAACACTATCAACATGATGCTGAAATATCCAGGAAGAGAAGCATTTGTTGTGTTGACCAGCTAACTGCTAACAACTATGTTCTATAGAGAACATAGAGAGGGGAGCCGGCTGTCACTGGACAGGAGCAATTTACCCAACATTTTTAGCTTAAAACCAGATAAAGAGCAACAACAATAGCAGCAGCAGGTGGAGGGAAACCAGGGAAACCATTCATCACAAGCTGGTGCTTTCATCCCAGCCTGCAGTGTAGCATCATGTATCTTCATAAAAAACAAGTCATTCAGAGTGGAGATGTAAAAATCTAAATGTTTTAACTGATTTTAACCACCTAGTTGGTCGGAGTTCTCACACATGCATGGAACAAAGGTTCACGTGGAACAACTGCTTTACATCCACTGCATAAAATTAATAAAATGCAGAATATATATGCTAAGAGGCTTTGTTTTGAACACAAGAACACAAAAGCATAAACTAGACAGATGCATCATCACACCAGTAAAAGACTGGTTTGTCAAAGGATTCTGTTGGTTTCAGAGTGAGCCACATAAACGCCATCAGCAGGAAAATATCTTATCTAAATGTAACTCACACTTTAATTGATCATCTTAGGTGGAGCTTTGTTTAGGTTAAAAGACAATTGTGGTTTCTGATAGAAGCAAACAAATAAGAGGAAGAAAGAGATGAAATAAATCTCCACATCAATCAGGAGTTTAAAATGATTTTGAATTAAATGACCACTCTCTAACCTTGCATTTCTATGGTAGACCCCAACATAGACCCCAGATACACATCTGTCCAGTTCATAAGGTCATAAGTTAGTATTAGTCCTCCCTTTTCACAATTACAGCATCAGGTCTACCTATTCTAGATAATATCTGGTCCTCTCCAAGGCTTAATTTCCTTCTGCTGCTCTGAACCGCTTTTCCTCTGGGTACCACTTAACTTTTAAACGGTGCCTTACTTTGGTGCTGGATGGTTCTTCAGCAGCCATTAGTTTGCTGAGATTATGCTTAATTATCGCAACCATGCTCCCAGTAATTTGGCTATCAGGGACTTTACTAATAATTAAATACAGAGCAGGATAATCCATCAGCATCAGTACACCTGAAGAGGCCATATTATGTCTCTCAGCAACTGTGTGGGCGAGTGTTTGCATTTACTTCCATTTTAAAAATCTCAAATGTGATGCTACTGCATTAAATCTTATGCTGATGATAACTGAATTTAAACATGTTTGTCAGTGGGTGTCATTTCATACTTAACTGTGGAATTAATGTCTTATCATACCAGAATGTGAAAGCAGAGATCAAGTGCGTAGGTTTGTTTGTGACATTGGTGGGAACATAAGCAAACCAATTCCTCATTTTTTCAGCATAATTCACTCCTTCATACATCCCAGGACATCTTTAAAGTGACTCAAAATGCCCAGAGCTGTTTCTTTCCTTAAATGTAAATACCCATGTCCCTTCATGACCATTTTGAGCTACAACCTACAAGATCAGCCTTTATTTACAGTATTTGTGGAGAAATATAATCATCTTTCGTCATTTGTGTCCACCTAAATAAGAATATTTACATACTTCACTGTGAAGAGCTTAAATTATACCTCATATGTAGCCTCATATGCAGAGTTGAGACAGAGCTGAGACTTTGTAGTCTGGATGGTAAACAGCGGTCACTTAATCTAGCATCGTCATCGATGGTTCAAGACTTGGACCTCTGTGACAATCTCTTAGGGATTGTGGTGAATGAGGGCTTTCTCATCTACAAACGGTAAGAGATGTCAAAAAAATGATAAAGGAAGCTGTTCAAGAAGTAATCTGAACATGATAAAGTATATCTATCTAGCACCTAATAATCTCACAAATCACTTGAAAGTCGTCCGATTCTATCTTCCTGGATATAAAATACAGTTCACAAAACTGAGAAAATGAGATAGTGAAGTTGATCAATGTAAATCTGTTATTTCATGGGGACATTATATATA